>JASAOB010002886.1:0-169167 GCA_030849825.1 Herpetomonas tarakana
GCGATACCGCCGCCCATCGTGCCGCCGCCAATGACGGTCAGCTTCTTGAACAGGCTCGCGGCAGAGAAGCGGAACATAGTGACAAGGGAAGAGAGAGGAGTGAGTTTTGAGGAACGGGAAGAGTGAAGGATGTCTGCGTTGGGGAAGTGGTTGTCAAGTTGTCTTATCCTGGAATAGGGGGAGAATGGTGCAACCGGTTGTTGGGAGGAGGACAACGTCAAGCAGCTCTGCAACCCGCTGCTTGTGTCGGTGGACCGCAGACAGATGTTGCACAAGTGCTACGTGTGTTGTGCGGGTGTCTTTTCATTTCGGCCTTCTCTTTCTGAATGGGGTGGTGTGGACAGTAAGGGAGGTGGGGAAACGAATCCAGTAACGCGTTTTGCACGGCGCGTCTCCCGCAGGGTTGACCAAGTTCTTGGGATCTACAGATCTTCGTCGAACTCGGTCTGGGAAATGTTGGTGGTCTCTGGTGGTGCCGCTTGGTAGGCGGGGATCATGTGCGCAATGTACCTCGACCCACCAACGGGCTTCTTCGTCTGCGTCTTGGTGAGGAAGAAGCGGACCAGATTCTCCGGCGAGTAGGAGCCCACAAAGTTGAAGTACACACGGGGAGGAGTCGACGACAGCAGCACAACGTCCGGCAGCCCGTGCTGGCCAAAGTCGAAGTACTGGGCAATGGCCTCGCTTCGGGAAGCATCCAGCAGGACAAAGTGCACACGCCCACGCATGTCCACGGCAACGGACTTCATAATCCTCAGCGCAGCCTCCTGCAAGACCCGCGTTGCGCTCTCCATTTCGTCCTGTTGTGCGAGAACAGCGAGACAGTAGTTGCCTTGCCGAAGTTGCGCGCAGTGCTGCTGCCACAGCGTCTGGGACGTGATGGTAACCACCGCCGCGTGCTCGGCTACGCTGCCTACTCCGCTACCCTGCTCTCTCAGATACTCTTCCCCGTCGTCGCCAAAGATCTCTCCCCGTTCTCGGGCGAGCTCCTGCAGGATGTACATCTTTCTGCGCTGCACGGCGTCCACCATGGTGCGGTCGCGCGAGGCCACAAACTCTTCCATCGCACGGATGGCGGAGTTCGGCAACTGCGCGTGGAGCTCCTTGGCCACATCCTCGACGGAGGAGGTGCGCGTGATGCCTGGCAGGCGCACCACGTCGTCTGCGCGGCCATCCGGCTGCGGGGTTAACACGAGAATAGCGGGGAGATCTGCTGCACTCGCAATGCCGTATCGACTCGCGATGGAGGCTTTGTCGGTGGTATCGAAGGGCCGCACGACAACGCCGCACACCGCATCTGCCTGGTACAGCTGGCTGATCACACGGTAAACAGGACCGACAGTGTCACCAGCTGTGAAGTAGAGGACGCGTGGTAGCTCGGGGTAGCCGGGGTACTTGCCGAAAAGCTGTCTGAGGTCCTCGTCCGAGTCAACGCGAGTGATGAGATCGGGCGAGATGTGCGTGAGAACCCAGCGCAGCAGATTAGGGGTCGTGAGGTCGCCAGAGAAGCCAATCGGAATCTTGGCGAAGCCGCCCTCTCGCCCTGGTACCGGCCGCAGAATCCCGTCAAAGAGTAGCACGGCAGGGACGGAGATGCCAAACCCGGCCACCATTTCCTTCCCCAACGCCGAGGTCGAGCCGAGGTAGCCGGTCTTGATGTTGAAGAGAGCAGTGGCCTCACTCACCTGTGAGATGAGACGTTGCCAGACACCAACCACCGAGGCCGACTCGGCATCGTTGAATACGAAGAGGAGCTGTGGCATGTGGGCAGCGCTCAAGGCGTTGGTGAACTCCCCACTTGACATGACGGAGTAGTCCATCGTACGAGCACCGTACGGCGACGTGCTATCCGCGGCTTCCGCAGACGAGGAGGCAATCAGCAAGGCAACCCCCCACAGCGCCAAGAGAACCAGCGGTGACATCTTGCAGATGCTGCTGCTACGTGGCCGCGATAGCTGAACTACTTTCGCCATTGCCCGTTGGTAGAAGCAGATCAGTGGTTGGGATGGGGACGAGCTACAAGTACCTGAGAGGAGAACGAAGATCTGTGTATCTACGCGGAGGTGACGGAGGGAAAGAGGGGGGGGGGGAGGGGGACGGTAATGCCGTCAATGAAGGTCATCTCGGGTACCCGTCGTGCGGCGCCTCTCACACACACACACACACACACTACCGCTACCTCACGTGCACGTAGCACTCCCTGGGCGGCGAGAGCGAAGATGGAAGGACGAGATAGGGAGAAGGACACACAGGCTTTGACACCATCGCCGAAGTGGCGGCACTCCTCGTGCGGTTTCCTACTCCCTCTCGCTCCGTGTTCGTCTTGTTCATGTCGTTGAGAGATGGGGGGGGGGGGGTAACTACAAGCATAGAACACGCACGACCAAGGGTGGTTGCAAAGGGTATATCCCGATCACGCACGGGGCGTGGGACAGCGGACAGAGTGGCACTTGCACGTAGAACAACGCGTTTGCCTATGAGGGAGCAGAGACGGAAAGGATGTTCATTGCCTACTTTACTACTGGGAAGGGGGTGGGGGAAGAACACAACAACTGGAGAGCGTGGCGAGAAGGGAGAGGGGTGTACAGAAAGCCACACAAGGGAGAGAGAGAAGGGGGTGTCTAACCTTCGTTCAACGTTCACGCCGTGTCGGGTGTCTCGGCCTCAGCCATAACCTTCTCCCGCGCGTCGCGCTGCTTGATGTAGTTAATGTAGCCGAAACGGGACTGGTTCAGGTACCACACCTCGTTCTGGTTGGGAAAGTCCTCGAGCGGCTGCTGCCACCAGAAGGTGCCCGACTCCCAGTCATCGGGCACGCCAAAGGGCCGCACCATCATCCTACCGGGGTAATACATGTTGTTCCACATGGCCCGCATCGCTGTCATGGAGTGTGCGTTCCTGGCGAGCCACCACAGCGTGAAGAAGAGCATGGCAAAGAGGGGTATCTCCATCCAGCCGCAGCGCATGTTGCTGTCGCTCCACGAGCGGAACCAGTTGTACCGCTCCACCTCGGCCACGAGACCCTCCTCCTCCATACCAAAGACGAACTCCTTCTTGCACTGCAGCTTGGGCACGTGGTAGCCCGGTGGCGGCCAGTCGGGGTTCCACGACCGCGTGCGGATCGTCGGCTGAATCTCGTCCCACTTCGTGATGGTGTGCGACCAGTGGTACCAGGTCTGCCTGTTGAGCAGCTCCTTGGGCACGCTGCGGAAGCCAGGACGGTTGCGCTGCCAGACCTCGCCGGGGTAGTAGAACTCCTCCGAGTCCCACTGCTCCTTCAGCGCGTAGGCAGCCGCCATCTTCTGGTTCTCCCCGGGCTTCGTGTACTCGTCAAAGTACTCGTACAGGCGGTACTTGCTGGGGGTGTGCAGGCTGCCGTGGTGCATCGTGGAGTTGTCCTCGCGCTGGCCCTCGAAGAACTCCTCGCGACCGGCGGTTTCGCGAAACTCGGACTGGCTGTTGATGTTCTCGTCAATCTTGTTGTAGTCCCACTTGGAGCCTGGGCCATTCTTGAAGAACTTGATATTTTGCAGTTCCTCCTTACTGACGCGCGTGGTGGAGTTGCCGTAGGGCAGGGTCCAGCCGTGAAAGCCACCAAACTGGAAGCCGTGGTAGCCGCGGCTGCTCGTGACGAGGCTAGAGAGGCCAGCGGTGCCAGCGACCACAGCCGCCATGCGAGAGTGGCTAGCGCGGGACAACATACCTCGCGGCAAGTGTAGCTACTGTACTACTAAAAGGGGAGGGGAACGGTAAATGGGAAAGAACGGAAATAACGCAGCTGCGAAAGAGACGGAGCAGCACAGAGTTGCCCTGTCGCTGCTGTCCGGCAGACGCTATTCCTACTAATGACTAGCAATACGAGTAAAGTTGCGCGCGGAGAGCGTGTGTCTATCCTACAAGTGGGGTCTACGGGCGGGCTGCTTCCTTGTTGGCGGGGGCAAACGAAACAAACACCAACGACTACCATAACAGATCGACAGAGTGGATAGCAGCGGAGAGAAAGAGATGTGCATTCCCTTGAACGGGCTCCTTTCCTACATTCGCGCACATTGCACACAACAATCAGCGGGGAACACTCACGCCGCCTCCTCCTCCTTTCTTCAGCCCTGGCACGAATCCATTCTCGAAGCGTGATAGTGGGAAGAGCAAGGTAGCAGGGCGGGGATAAGCAATGAAAACTACGGGGAAGGTGGGGGTAAAGTAGCAGGGGGAGGGGAGGGAACACAGTGAGGAAGGGTATAGTGGGGTGTGTGGGGAGTGCTGGGATCAACAATTCGCTGCCGCCGCGTCCTGTCTGCTCTCGCGGCTTTCTGCACGGCGTATCGGGGAGCTCCTGCCTCGCTTGTCCCCGCGGCGCCGTGGTCCGGCAACGGCAAGGGAAGTGTGAACGCGCCGCTCATGCATCTTCACCGTCGCGCTCAGTTTTGTCAAGGCAATGTGATCAGCAGGGGACAACAAGTCCATGACCTGGCGCTGCTCGAGCAGGGCCGTAAGAATGCTCAGGGGGGGATCCAGTGGCATGACCCACTCCACCCGTTCCAGCGCGGCCGCTCCTGCCTCGGTGTCGCATGTCTCGTCCATGCCGAGCACGTCCCCGGCCGCGTGCCTGACGCACGCGGTTCGCGCGGTCTTTTGACGGCGGGTGCCGTCCGTCTCTTCTTGGTGCGTCGTGGTCACCAGATAGCCATCCGCAACGAGTTTCTGCATTGCCGACGCCGCCGCGTCGAGGGAGATGTCCACCGCGCACGACTCCCGCAGATGATCACGCAGCTCGGAGGACGTCAGACGCGCGCGGCCGCCCAGCGAGGGAGCGCAACGCGCGAACACGAAGCCGACAAGGAGCAAATACGCCACCTCTGTGCTACGCAGGGGGGCCGACTTGCCTACCACCTCATGCAGCATACCAAAGCTCCGAACATCGTCGGAAGACAGCGCACCATCTCGGCGGGTAGTGTCCTGCTGCTGTTGCTGCTGCTTCGTTTGTCCGCTCCCTTTCTGCGCCTGGCGGGCGACATCGCGTTTCTGTGTGATGCGCTCTTGTGTCCCAAGCACGGGTGGGCCTGCCGTGGGTCGAGGTCTTGCTGCCTCGCCCGTTGTCGCCGTGTCCTTTGGCGTCCACTGCCCACTCGTGGAGAAGGTGCTGTGGCCCTCCTCCTCCTCTGTCCACGAGGAGTCGGGCGTGCTCAGGGGACCTGTGGTGGTGGTGGGAAGGGTCCGCGGCTGCCCCTTGCGGCAGCGCGACTCCTGGTTCTCCCCCTTCGCATCACGGCGCCTCTGCTGCAACATACCGTTACGCACATGGGCCAGCACCGGGTGGCGGATGGCGACGGAGAAGAGCTGGTGACTTGTGTCCATGGTGCCGATGCTCACCTTGGTCTTCTGTTCCTCGTGGTAGAAGCCGACCATGCGCTCGCTGGCCGGGGCAAAGCAAGGCGGCTGGTAGGCGTCGGGCGTCACATCGTCGTAGTACGTCAGCCGCATCGTCACCACACGCTCGGAGAGCAGCGGGGGAAGACTGCTCACCACCTCGAGGAGACGAGTGAGGATGCTTGTGAGGGCCTGTCGCACCTCCTCTTTGGAGCAGCGGGTTTTCCGCGGTCTCGGCTGGCGAGCGCCACGGCCACAAGGACCACCCGCGGTGGCGATGGTGGTGCCCTGCACCTGTTGCGTGGAGTTCAGCGTCAGCGAGGCTCGCTGGCCGTCAGAGGTGTAGGCGAAGCCGAAGCAGTAGCTCTCCAACTGTTCTGTGCAATCTCCATTGTGCACGCACAGCGCCATCTCCTTCAGGTAGTTCCGGTTCAACGCGTCGAAGGCACCCTTCTCAATCCATTCGGAGATGGTGACCGCCTCGGTCGACACGGGGACCATGTGCATGACCGGAATGCCGAGAAAGACGTGAGACTCGTAGGACGCATCGTTACACAGGCCGCGCGCGTGGGTGATGCAGGACACGGAAGTTCGCACAAAGTTCCGGATGGCGGCAAGACTCTGGTCCTGTGCTATCGCCGCGATGGTAGCCGTCATGCGACATAGAATGCTCAGATGTCAGGGAAGTGTGTGTCTGGGGGGGGGGGGCAGTTCTGTCTCCCGACCTGTGATTGCTGAGGGTTTGTCTAAAGAGCGAAACGAGGAATGCGATGGAGAGGGAAAAGGAGGACGGACCAGTTCCGCCGGGGGGAGACGCAAACAGCTCTCTGCCTCACACACACACACAAGTAGGGAACGGCGAGACACGAGGCTCTCTTCTTCCCACGGCCTGGCCCCGCACGAAACACGCCGCAGTCCTGTGATGGAATGCAGCGCTGTAGACGTGATCTCTCGATGTTACTTATTTCTCGTCAAGCGTCAGAGCACTTGCTCTCCCGACAGAGGAAGAGTGATAGTGAGAGAGACGACAGAAAAGGAGGAAATGAAGAACGAGAGTTGGAGATGAGGCTGTATCAGACAAAGTGCTGGCCTTGGCGGGACGCGGAGGATGACAGCTACTTCTTGGCGGCCTTGCGCTCGGCCATCTCGGCGCGGACGGCCTTGCCCTTGGCGGAGCGGTCCTCCTTCGGCGCGCGCGCGCGCACCTCCTGGATGTAGGACAGGTCCGCGCCAACAATGGCGCGCTGCGCACGCACGGCGCGGGCGGCGCGGCGGCGCACCACGCGGTCCGTCGTCGTCTTGCGGTGGATGCGGCGGTACGTGCGCGTCCACGGCACGAAGCGCGGGTTCTTCTTCCGCATGTACAGCGCAAAGCACTTGGGGCGGGAGAAGGTCAGCACGGGCTTCGTCGACAGGAACGCGAAGGGCACGTAGCGGCGGCCGTGGCCGGGGTGCACCGCGAAGTGGGAGAACTCGCACTCAATGGTACGCATGATGTCGTCGTGTCAAGTCCTTTGTCCGAGTGATGAGGGAGGGGGAAGGGATAGGAGAGGGGAGAGAGGGCGGATTCGGACATGAGAGAAGAGAAGAGAGAAGGAATGATCCACTGGCGCACACATACTGCAGGATGGGAGATGATGAGTGCGGGAGCACTGTCGCCCGTAGCAGGAGAGGGACAAACTCGCTCTCGCCATCAACTCTCGTGAATACCATGACTCTTTGCCTTTGTTCGTTTTGTGAGTGGAACAAGAACCCGAATCGCGCAAAATCACAACGTCCCACCCAAACGCACACGCCCACAGGAGCGTTTATGCCTCGACGCACAGCGCGTCTCCCCGGAGTGTGCATTTCTACTGTACCACTGTCACACCGCGACGAGGCGTGTGACGGAACAAGGACCGGTAGTACGCAGACTCGCGGCACACAGGTGGCAGGCGTTGGGGGTCAGCCTTGCGAATACAGCTGCGAATGGCGTGGCCGCCAACGTCCTCGCGATCCAGCCCAGGGCACGGGCTACTTGGATCATTGATAGCGAAGTCAACACAGACTGCGCGCGCGGCGAGCCAGTTCAAACACACTTCGCTGTTCACCCTCTCCATGTTGCCGGCAAGGCACTCGTTGCGGTTCTGATGGACACCGTCGCAGAGAGTCTCGAGTTCGCCTTGACACGCTTGGTGGATGTTGCGCGCGGACTGCAGCATGTCCGCGAAGGACTTGCGCGGGATCGCCGCGCTGCACTCGTGCACGACGCACGCGAGACAGAGCAACGCGGCAAGGCAAACTACGGAATAGCGCATCGATAAGGATCGAGAGAGCGGGGGGGGGGGGGAGGGAGGGGAGGAACCGATAACGAGCGCCTCCTTTTGTTCTACAAGTAACTGGCTCTAGTAGGGTGAAGAGGGACAAAAAAAAAATGCAGAATAAGGGAGAGATGTGAGCCGTGCAACTGCCGCATGTGCATAAACTGCGCTGGGAGTCCGAGCCCTTCATCTCACATCTGCAAGCGATCATCCGTGTCTGTTGATGTGTTGTTGAGGCCACCATGATTCGACTGGCGTATCGGTGTTAAATGTTGTTGGTGGTGGTGGTGACAGGAGAGGAGATAGATGGACAGCAACCGCCACCCCTACACCCATCACCTCCACACACTCATGAGCCTCAGCGACGCCGCCGCCACGACTTTGTCACGTTGAAGATCAAGAAGACACAAATGGTGACGGGGAGACCGTACAGGAGGACTTTGGCAATCACGAGGCCCGTGCGATAGACCGTTCGGCCAAGCGAGCCAGAGAGCGGGGGTATGGGATCCAACGGGTCGACCAGGAGGTCGGCCCGCGCCACGCGAGGGTCCGTCGGAGGGGAAGATGAGCTGGCTGCGTCGGACACCGCTTGCGGCGCGAAGAAGCGGTCGGCTGCGTCATGAATGGTCTCCCCTCCCTCGCCTTTCCTCCTGCCGGGCTGGCTTGCCAGACTAGCCAACTCCTCTACCGAGGAGAAGCTGTGTGTAAGGAGCACGAGCAGGGGCGAGCCGAGTGTGCGGTACCGTTGGAAAGGCGTGCCAGGGAGGGAGGTGAACGCGGCAGTGGCCACGGCAAAGTCCTCTTGGAGGCGCGCCATGTCCTCAGCCGCCAGAAACCGGTCCTGGGGACAGTGCGAGCCGCCGCTACTCGGTGGGCACCACAGGATCACTACAGAGTAGTTATGGAGGGATCGGAGAGCGTCAACGTGGGCGAGGATGGGCACTGCCCACTCCGTCGCATGGACAGGGAGAAGGATGTTCTGTGGTCTCGCGAAGCTTCCATCTGTCGTTGTGCGTCCCGACGCGCCGGCCAGCTCGCGAGAGAGTCCAGCAAGGTAGGCGGCAATACCGCCGCTGTCGACAGGGTCGACATCCACGGCGGAGACGAGATCCGCAGGTGAAGCGTGCAGTGAGGACCGGGTTCTGCGCCACGCCTGTATCAAGGCGACATCCCGCAGCGGTACTACAGAGATGCGAGTGCTGGCATTTCCTGGATGGAGCCCGAGCTGCCCCTCCCCTACCGGAGAGAAGAAAAGAAGGGGTCCTGCACGGGTGGCAGTGCTACTTTCCACCATACCAGCCGTCTGCTTCGGCTCCGTGTGCGCGCTAGCCATCACCTGTGTCACAGTGTAGCCAGAGGAGCGAGGACCATTGCTGGATCGCACCACATGCAGTGTCCCGTTGCCCTCCGAGGAGCCGAAGAGTGTAAAGTGCCCGTCGTTGGCGCAGCGTCTGACGGGGAACATGGACTGTGTCTGCGCAACAGTGTCGTCCGCTGCGAGCAGACGGGTCTGCCACGGCACACGCACACCGTTCTGCGCTAGCTCCTCGCCAACCAGGCAAACCAGCGAAGGCTCGCCGTACAGGAGGGCCTCCACAATCATGGGACTGGTCGCCTTTTCGCGCGTCTGCCTCGCGAACATGAGCGACAGGGCGGGGCCCACGCACGAGGACGCGCTGCAGAGGTGTACAATGTGGAGAAGACGGAACACCTCGGAGGCGGTGCCGCTTTGCTCCAGAGCCACCGGCCCGCCCAAGCGATCCTTCAGAAGCCCCCAGCGGACAAGGTCACTGAGGGACGGGGCGGCCACACCCACACCCGTGCCACTACGGAGAGCGGTGTTGCTGTCTCGTGGTCGACGCGGGGGCAAAAGTGTTGGGCGAGTGAAGAAGTCTTCCACTTTGCGCACGCCATCCACCACACCGTAGGCGCCGCCAACGAGAAAACTGTGGTTGAGTGTTGTGCCAGGGAGCGTGAGTCGCCCCGTTCCCTGTGCCACCATGTACGCATACTGGTAAGTGTGGCCTTTGCTGTTCTCACCATGTCTAGCGAGCGCGTCATCTGTGAGCTCGTACAAGCCGTCTGGAGTCAACAAGTACAGATACGCCACAAAGGACGTGGCAACGACAAGAGCACTAAGAAGCAAATTATCATAATGGATTGACCGCCGCCCCGCATGTGGTATGGGCAGTGGCATACGGCGAAGACGAACGTGAGGAGGAGCACCAAGACAAGGAAGAAAAGGAGAGAAGGAAATGAAGAAGAGCGAGACGGTCTCCCCAACAGGATAAGCTCAGTCGTCCAGTGGGGCAGCCATGAAGCAGCAAACTACTGCGTAACAGCGAGCCCCCTGCCTTCTCGCACCAATACACCACGAGATAGTGAGAAGGAGGTGGGCGGTGGTTTCTGTGCTACGATCCAACCTACACGCAGGGAAGGAGGAAGGGGGAGAGGGGGAAGGCAAAGTAGTAGTCAGTCCTCTGAGAGTCACACGAAGAGGTAAAGAAGAAGACTAGCATCCATGTCTGCGTGTGCGTACTCGTGTCCTCTCGCTCTCGCCGTGGAGCCGAACTGCACTCGCCACACACACACACACAGGGGATGCCGCTCCTCTGTCCCTCAGCGGCAATCCAATGCTCGCAGACAGGAGAGGAAGAGAAGGTGCTTACCCTTCCACTACACAACTCTCACGACTTGTTTTTTTTTTTTTTGCTGTTTGTCGAAGGGTAAATGAGAAGAAGAGCTACCGAAAGTGGTTCATTGTTTTGCCAGTGCAGTCCATTGTCCCCGGGGGACGCGGAGGATGACAACTACTTCTTGGCGGCCTTGCGCTCGGCCATCTCGGCGCGGACGGCCTTGCCCTTGGCGGAGCGGTCCTCCTTCGGCGCGCGCGCGCGCACCTCCTGGATGTAGGACAGGTCCGCGCCAACAATGGCGCGCTGCGCACGCACGGCGCGGGCGGCGCGGCGGCGCACCACGCGGTCCGTCGTCGTCTTGCGGTGGATGCGGCGGTACGTGCGCGTCCACGGCACGAAGCGCGGGTTCTTCTTCCGCATGTACAGCGCAAAGCACTTGGGGCGGGAGAAGGTCAGCACGGGCTTCGTCGACAGGAACGCGAAGGGCACGTAGCGGCGGCCGTGGCCGGGGTGCACCGCGAAGTGAGAGAACTCGCACTCAATAGTACGCATGATGTCGTCGTGCACGGGGGAAACTTGGGAAACCCGAAAGATGGCGGAGGAGGAGGAGGAGATAGAGCAAGCAGAAGGATGAGATGGAGATGGACAGAAGGGAGCGATGGGACATGCAAAACTCTGCAAGCAACCGTGGAACGTGCGCGTTGCCAAGCGCCAACTCCTCGCATTCCTCTTTCCCCCCCCCCCCTCCCCAAGTCTCGCCTCCAAGGATAGAAGCAAGAAAGGTGGGGGCGTGGTAGATATCCCCTCTCACTAAATGGCAAAAGCATATATGCCATTGTTGTTTCATGATTACTTTTCGTCTTCACACATGGCTCAGAGGTGAAGCGGATAGACCAAGAGGGATGACGCGCACACATTACACACACAGAGACAGAATGCATACGATTTCGGTTGAATGAGATGGGCAGGTTCGTCTCAGATGATGCAGCCCCGGTCTCCTCTCTATACTCACGTCTCCTGTCCGTCGTTTGCCGATTTCAAAAGTACGCTTTCAGCCTGTTCAAGTAGCCAAATGTGCGAGCGCGAGAACGAGTGGCGCGGCCATCGTACGGCTCCTCCATGTTTGCCACGTAGTCACTCATTTCCTCCAGTGCCTTGCGCAGCGCCGCCTCACGCTCTCCGCGCGGGTCGAGGCCCTCCGCGAATCGGGCAATGTACTCGCCGGGAACGATCCCCCACGATCGCTGCGTCGTGTCATCCGCAAGTTCCTTCTCGGCGTCCTCTCCCTCCTCCTCCCCAGGGGCTCTGGGTGCCTTGCTGTCCGCATCCTTTGTTACCTTCGTGCGGCGATTGCTGCTCAGGAGCATGGCCTCCTCCTCTTGTTCATCGTCGAGGAAGAGGGAGCCGCCCATGCGGCGCTTCCGCAGCTCCTCCGGCTCAGGGACGCACGGAAAGTTGGCGGTCGTGGAGGACGTCGTCTGCACGAGAACGCGTCGGTCGAGTGGGAACCGCCAGTACAGGCGCTTGTACCGGTCCATGCCGATGGGCTGGATGATGGCTCCGACATCGGAGCCGTCCTGCTTGCTGAGGAACTTTGCGTAGACGGCTTTGCGCTTCCGGTCAGCATTCGCCAGGACTTGCGCCTTCATCTCCTCCAGAGTGTCATTGTCCGCCTCGAGCTTCCTGTCCGCCCTCGTCGTCGTCGGGCTACTCGCGGGGGAGGAGGCGGAGAGACGTCTCAGGACAGCCTTCATCTCCTTCTCCGCCTCTTCGCGGACCTCCTTCCCGTGCTTCTCCACCTCGTTCGCATCCTCCTCTCGCTGCTTGAAGAGCTTGTCGGCTTCGTCAACCACCTTGTCGCTCGCCAGCGCCTCCAGGACACAGAACTGCAGCAGGTTGAGGCGATCGATCATGTCCACGTTTCCCCACGTCGCCAGAGAGCGCAGCGCTGTCACGCGCTCCACCGTAGCCTTCAGCTCGGCGCCAAAGGTGTCCACCTCCTCTTCCTCGACCGCGGGGACAGCAGGAGTGGCAGATGGGTCCTGCGCAGCGTCGAGGACTTCCTTCTTCTCTCCGTCAGCTCCGGGCGTGGCCTCGCCCGCCGCGTCGTCCTTCACTCCCTCCTCCGCTTTAGCAGCAGCCTCACTGACGCTTTGGCTCCTATCCACGAGCTGAGACTGCCCCTCCGAGTGGCTGCTGCTACTGTCGCCACTGCTGCTACTGTTGCTGCTGTCTGTGTCGTCCGACGAAAGTTCGCTGCTGTCGTCCTCCTCATCGTCGTCCGTGGGCGTGGATGGGGCACGTTGCTGCCGCTGCTGCTGCCGCTGCTGCTGCCGCCTCTTCTTGTTGCCGCTGGCCACGCCCACGAACTCGACCAGGGCGTCAAACCAGTTCTTGCCTCGGGTGGTGATCCGCGGCGTGGCGGGCGAGCTGACGCGCACGTGCTCCATGACGAGCTCCAGCAGGCACCCGGTGATCTCCTCCATGAGGCCGTTGGCGTCCTGGTCCTCCTCGAGCAGCCCCTTCACAAACAGGGAGAAGGGCATCTGCGAAAGCAGCAAGGGTTGCGGAACGGAGACCAGCATCGACCAAACGAACAGTGCCTTCTCAAAGAGCTCCGTGCTCCCGAGAGGGAGGCTCCGTTCGTAGTGGACGTAGCCCATCGGGACGGGGTTCTTGATCTCGCTGTCCTCCTGCAGGTTGTCTTCGTTGATACCCCCGCCGCCCAGACGGGCCCGCAGCAGCCTCTTCTCCTCTTCCTTCCTCTGGGCCAGCTCCTCCCTGGCCTTGGCCCGCTCCAGCACCTTCCGTGCTGCCTCCTCACGCTTGGCCTTGAGCAGATCGCGAGCGGCCTGCTTCTTCCGCTTCTCCTCCTCCGTCGGCTGCTGGTACGGCGGCGTGCGGTAGCCCTCGATCTGGTTAATCACCGTCAAGCACGCGTGGGCGATGGGGTGCAGCAGGTCCTCGTCCAGCTCGTAGCGGCACTCGTCGTCGTCGCGGAAGGTTTGCGTGGAGTCTGCCAACGCGGCAAACACGCCTTCCAGTGTCGTTGCGTGGAACGGCTCGGGTGGCTTCTTGTCCTCCTTTGCCTCGAAAGCGGCACGCTCCGCGTCGATGATGCTCTGTACTGCCTGCACCTTCTCAAGAAGAGTGTCAAAGATGGGTATCAGGTCGTTGTACTTGTTGGCGTAGACGTGCGCCAGCGTCTCAATGACTTGGTTGAGCATGGCAACCGCCTTCTTCTCCCCATTGGTGAGGCCGCGCAGGCGACCGTACACGAGCGTTGCCGTCGCCCCCGTCTTTCTCGCCGCCGGCCGCCTTGCGCGCGACGCCGCCGCCGCCGGGGCATGACCGTTCACGCTCGGTGCGCCGCCAGCGTCCTGCTCCCACCTCGCTCCCTTGAGAGCAGGTTCAGTGCTGTCGCCTGCGCCACCATCATCCGCACCGGCAGCACGGTCGCCCTCCTCCTCCCCTACTGTCCGCTCTCGAGCCCGTCGACGGGTGCCCTCGCCAAGGCCCTTGTCGTCGTCCTCCGACGCACCCGTGCCCGTGCCTTCCTCGTCCTCGTCGCTGCCTGCTCGACCCTGGGTCGGCGGCCCGCTCTTGCGACCAGAAGAGGCTGCCACGACAGCCTTGCGGATCTGCTCCACCTTGCCGCCCTTCGCCTTGATGTCCTGCCGCCAGCGCTTCTCGAGCTCCGCCATGGCGTTCTCGAGGTTGCTTAGGTCGGTGATCGATACGTTGTCCGACGCGGGGTCGCTGTCCTCCACCAGTTTGTGGACGAGGTCGAGTAGCGTCCTGTCCGTGCCGCTGTACAGCGCAAGGAGGCGCTGCAGCAGCTCTGTGTTGACGGCAAGCTTCTTGGCGCTCTGGGAGCGCGACATGAGCGGAACGTACGAGGAGAGCTGGTTCAGGTATGTGTAGGCGCTGTGGATGGTTGGCACGGCGTATGTCTGCTGGTACTCCTCGGTCGACTCCACAAGCGCGAGAGAGGCCGCCAGGAGCTCCTCAGAGGCCAGAATTTTGTACGGCAGGGCCACCTCGTTCGTGAGGGAGTTGAACTCCTGAATGGTGGCGTCCGGTTCATCGGCTTTGAAAAGTTGAAACGCCCCTCTCACATTTACGGTGGCCATTGCTCCGGCAGAAGTCGAGTATCGATCGGACACACAAGTATGACGAGTGCACCGGAAGTCTTCCAGCCAACTTTCTATCTTTCTCTCTCTCTATGTGTGTGTGAACGTGTCGCGCTCTACTGTGGAGCGAGTATGAGTCCCTTGGCAAACACGTTGCTTTCGGCTCTCCAAGAAAAGGAAGAGAGTAACAAAGGATAGGGGATGTGTGTGTGCGTGCGTGTGTGCGTAAAGGGGGTCTGGTGGAATCTATATGCTACCAAAGGACGCGCACAAGAGCGGGGGAGGGGGGCGGAGAGAGTGTACGGCGGGAAGGAACACTGTGTGGCAGTGGTAGTAGACAAGAAGAATGACACAGCAAACAGAGAGGACCTCCTCCATCTCCCCCCCCTCTCCCGCTTCCGTCTGCCCGTATCTCTTCCCCTCCTTGCCCGTAAAAGGGGACACCTTCACCATGTATAGTGCACTCATGTCCTCTCAGGAACACCTCCTGTTGCCATAGATACCACTTTGTCTGGTGCGGTTGTCTCTGCTGCCTCTCACTCGCGAAGCGACGGCTGATGACACCGCAAAAAAGGGGAGCTAGAGCAGTTCCGGGATGAGGTCTTCGTCCTTCAACTCGGGAATGCCAAGTCGCCGGGGAGCCGCTGAGCTCACCTGCGGCTGGGAGATGGGTGTGGCAGCGATCCTGTACGCTGCTGATGTTGTTGTTGCTGTTTCCCTTGCGGCCTCCGAGCAGGTGCTCCTCCTGTCAGTGTCGTTGGAGTTGGGGCTGCTTGGGGCGGCAGAGTGGTCCTTCTCCACGCCTATGTCGAGGCCGTTGCGCCGCACAGTCTCCGTCAAGGCGGGGGCGACCTGTAGGTGCGGCATGTAGGCCGGCGTTGCAGCCAGCTCCGCCACGCTAAAGGGCCGTGGCAGGAGGCCGCCAAGCGGGACGACGCGCTGGAACGCGTCATAGTTCACCGACTCCAGGAAGAGAGAGGAGCCGCTGCCGCCCTGTTGGCTGTGCGTCACCCGCGTTGCGCTGAGTTTGGTGTTGGACGCCACCGCGTGCGCTTTCCTCGCGTACAAGGCGGCCGCGTGGTCGCTCTGAGAAAGCTCGGCGGCGTGGTGACGCAGGGCTGGATCGGCGCGCACGAGTTGCAGCTGGTTCTCCCGCATCACGCGCTGCACACAGCCGTGCAGGTACTCGGCGTGGTACATGAACATGACGTGCCCAAGCTCCTCCATCGCATGCGCGACGAGTGCCCGCACGCTGTACATGTCCTTGGTGAAGGGCATGGGGTACGCCTCCGTGCCCGCGTCGATCTCGGATGACCACAGATACAGCTGCAGCTCGCCAAAGAGGGCCTCCACAACGTCGCTCTTGAACTTGCTCACGACGCGGTCGCTCAGCGTGAGCTGCTGCAGCTCCAGGTAGTCGTACGCCCTCGCCAGGCCGTCATTCCCATCAATCATGAACTGCGAGTAGCCCAGCCTCCCGCGAATGCCACCTTCGGCCACGGGGAAGACGCAGTTGAGGCGATTGTTGAACAGGTACTTGACCACGTTGTCCCCTACCCACTCCAGCCGCTCAAACTCCCAGGAGCGACCAGCACCGGCAGCAGCGGTTTGCATCACGTTGAACGTGTCCGTGATGATCCTTCGGTCCTTGAGAAAGCGCAGAATGAACTGCAGACGCCGCTTGCGAATGTGGCTGTTCTCGTGACTCAAGGCGGGAATGCGCCGGAACGCCTTGGACGTGTGCAGGCGATGCCACCACATCTTGATAATGTCGTCCGGTGTGCCACAGTACGCCCTCACCAGCTCCAGCATAAGACCCTCGCGTCCGGCATGTGGGATGGCTCCCTGGTGGCTGTGCCACTGCAGAAACGTCTCGTTGCACAGCTTGCACCGCTTCCCGTCGAAGTCGCAGAACATGTCAAGGAACTTCTTCATGGGAACATCCACACTCAAGGAAATGTGCTTTCCGCCGTGGGCGTCCACCATGTCGCGGCGGAAGATGCGCAGGTCCTTGTAGGCGTCTGCCTCGTCCCGCGGGGAAATGTTCTCCAGTGGCAGGTGGTCCTCTGCGTGGAGAGAAGAGGGGAAAGACGACGACGAGAGACGACGCGTGCGTCGCGTCGCGCCAGCCCCAGCAGATGATGCGCCAACACCTACCCCATCACCGCCGGCTCCCGCCGCGCCAGGGTACAGATGGAGCGTGTTAAAGTTGTAGTAGAATGTCTTTGTCGCGGCCTTCTTCTCCCCCTGAGGGCCTCTAATGGACTGCCTTCCCTCGGCCTGCTGCTTTGCCGATGTGGAGCAAACGGCATGGCTGCATCGTAGCGCACCTGTCCATGTCGCACCAAATCCGATTCTGGCGTCGCTGCTGCTGCTGCTGCTGCGTAGGCAAGTGCAAACGGATCGCATCGCCGGCTTTCCGCACGCAGAAGCAACAAACACCAACAGCGACGACGGAAGCAGAGAGAGAGAAAGAGTTCACGGCGAAGCGCAAGAAGGGCCGAGTGTGGGCAGTGCGTGCTTCCACACACTGCGAGTTGCACCGTCGTCGGGCAGAGTGATGGGCGACTACCTCACGCACACAGAGTGGAAAGCAAAGACAGGTGAAGAGAGATCGCCGGCATTTCGTGCTTCAGCATGTCAAACTGGGATCGCCAAGTCGCTCGAGCAAACTTCTTCTCTTCGAGTACCTGCGAGAGTAGGGAGATTCGGGGACGGAAGAGGGCGGCTCCACTCCCCCCCCCACCCAAATCCACTCCCAAAACCACTAACCTCTTCTCAGCACATCTCCTTTCCATTTCTCTTTGTTGAAAGCAAGGAGGACAGGTACCTCTCTGTCGGTTAGTGTACATCACAAAGGCAGCGTGGCGGGTAGCAACAAGAAAAAAACAGCCCTTCCCCCACGCCCTACATCACTTCTTGCGTGAGGCATTCTTGGTAGTCGGCAGGCTGTGTGAGATCGACTCGTCAACCTTCTCCTCGAGCACCGTGAGTCTCTCCTCCAGCACGTCAAGGCGCGCCGTCGACTTGTGCAGCACGGTGTTCCGGATAGACTCCAGCTGTTCCTTGATACCGTCGGTATAGTGTGGGTCGTTGAGGCCGGCCTGACGCAGGCGTTGCTCCTCCAAGGCCTCGGACTCGCGCAGCATCTCCTCCATGCGTGCGGCCTCCTGCATCTGCTCCTGTGCCTCGACACTTCTCTTCCACTCGTCCTCCGACAACGCGGCGGAGAGCGGGGGCAGGTCCACCGGCGGTACGTCGGTCACGGCACCCAGTGGTGCTACGCGAATGGTCGCCGTCTCCCTGGGAACGAAGGCAAAGTAGTACATCTTGTAGTGGCGGTAGTATGTCGACATGACGTACTCGTCAATCGCGCGGACATCGTCAAGGGTGAAGATGGCGGCCGAGTAGGGTAGACGCGCCACGCTGTGCCGCACAATGAGGGCACGCAGCACGTCGTACGACGCGGGCCGGGTGAGGCGCTCCCGCATGCTGGTTTCGTGCACTTCGTGCAGGATCCCGACAAGCGTACTCAGCTTGGCTGCTGTCGACATATCCGCCGAGCGTGCAAAGAGAATGGCGTGCGCGTAAAAGTCCACGAGGATGCTTGCCTGCCCGTTGTTGTGCCGCACGGGGGAGAAGGGAAAGCTACTCGTTGCTGCCGTGTTCTCGTTCTGGACAAAGCTATGCAGAATAGCGCGCACATCGTTGATGTCCTCCGCAACCATGCACTTCTTCGCTTGCTCCTGGTTGAGCGTCTTCCAGGTCAGCACGTGGGCCATCGCACGTCTACAATGGAAAAGAATGTTGGGGCAGCAGAACCGACTCGGCGAGAAGAGAGGGCGTGTGTGTGGATGTTTGAGGGGGAGCAGCTACGGCAGATACAAGGAGCGAGAGGAGGGAGAGAGAGAGGAGAGTATCAAGATCCACTGCAAGTACTGTGTGTGTGGTTGGGGACAAAACCGTGAAGACAATACCCAACACGGCTCTCCCCCCTTGCTCTCCGTGGTAGTAGTCGCGCGCGCTTCGCACATGGTCAGTTGTTGTGGGCAGTAGCGGGGGTGTGAACAGGGCAAAAGATAGATGGGAGACACGAGGGATGCAGCGGGAACGCGCTCGCTCGGCGCGTCTCACCCCGTCTGCTCCGTGCGGACACTGCTGTTCTTCTCCTCCTCCCCTTCCCGGGTCACTTTGCCGGCCTTGGGAGTCGCCATCATTTTCTTCGTCATGGCGCGGAAGAAGAGGGCCCTCGCACGACTCGCCAAAGCCGCGAGCTCCTCCTGCTGGACCGCCGGCAAGCTCGTGTGGGCGGCGGCTGAGGATCCAGCCATGCTCGATGAGTCTCGTTCGGCATTGTCGTCATGGCTGGGGCCAACAACCCTGTACCCCGTGTGTGCCTTGGCCAGCGTCCTCTCCAGCAAGTCCATGTCCTCCTCCTCTGCGTTGTCTTGGGGAGAGGCCGAAGGGGGAGGAGTGCTGCTCTCCTCTGTGGTTGCCGCCCCATTGCCGCGAACGACGACACGGAGAAGGTCTTGGAAGCGGTCGTAGAACACCGCAGCGTCGTCCGCTTGGCCGCCGATCGCGCAGGCCTGCAGCGATAGCAGGAGAAGGCGAGCGTAGTTCATAACGTCCTTTTCCTTCTCGTGCGCTACGCCCGCCTTTGCGGCGTTCTTCTTGCTCACTTTGTTGGCTTCCGCCACGTGTAGCGCCAACTCCTGGACGACAGAGAGCTCCAGTGTGTCCTTCGCCACTTGAAGGGCGAGGCGCCACCGCCGAGAACGCAGCAGCAGCCGCAGCACCAACAGAGAGCTTGTCACGTCCCAAGTTGTTGGAGCTCCACCGCTGCTGCCGCTCGTCTGTATTGTCCGCAAACGCAGACCCGTGTTACTGAGGTTGGTCGGTGACTTGGCCAGGACGGTCAACATGGCGTGCACGACGGGGAGGGGGTAGGGCGACTTGCTGCTCTCGCGTGTCTCAAGGGTCCCGAATACCTCGCTCAAGGACTGAAGGGCCTCCTCCCAGTTCCTGTGGGAGCTCGCGATCGAGCACAGCAGCTCCGCTCCACCATCGACGGCGCCGAGCTGCTCCTTCCCGGCCGTATCGGTGCAGAGCCTCGTGGCATGGCGCAGGGCGTTGCGATCGTGCAGGGCTGCCAGTGCCTCGAGGTGGCGCTGACGCCACTCCGTCCCTGCTCGCTCCTCCTTCGTGAACATGGAGGCCCACTGTTTGCGCCACAGGTGCCCGGCGTCGCGTCGGTGAATGGCGTTGCTAAAGGACAGCATCGGCAGCAGGAGCGTGGTGAAGGTGTCCCGCTCATGCCTCGCCATGCGCTGAGCGCCAGTGGTGGCGTCGGTGCTTCGCCCAGGTCCTGTGTGGTCGACAGCAGCCCAGAACAGCCACACGGCGTCCTCCCACGAGAAGGAGGCCGATGGTGCCTCCGCTGCTGCTGCTGCTGCTGCAGCTGTTGCCATGACACGCAGTGCTCGCGCAAAGAAACTCGTGGAGACGGTGTTCCGCTTTGCGCCAATGTCGCAGAGAAGGATTCGGCAAAGGGTGAGAGCACTCGCGGGGGCGATACTCCTCCTGTCATCCATCAGCGCGCAAAGCGCACCGTCCGCGTGCCCGCCCGGAGACGATCGATTCTCCGTGTCAAGGACGGCGGCGTACACCAACGCGCGCAGCTCCACGGTCCGTTCAAACTCCTCCTCGCTGATTCGACCACTACGCAGCCGCCGCCGGATGGGAGTGGCGTCGTCGGGCGGTGCTTCTTCTTCTTCTGTGGTGGTGCTGTGCTTTGCGCGCCGGTGCCTTGGTAGCAACCACGCATCCAGATCAGCAACTTCCCGCCGCAACAGCTGACCACGGACGCGACGGCCAAGTGCGTTGGTCTTGGCAAAGCACATCCCCGTCAGCAGTCGCCGAGTTTTGGGTGTCAGCAGAGACACAAAAGGCACTTTGGCGGTCGAGGACAGGGGCAGTGCTTCCACCTTGGCGACGAGCCGTGTGTACAGGGCCAAGCAGTCCACTGACTCCGAGGCGACAACGCCGAACAGTGCCCGCTCGTTGGGCCTTGTCAGGTTCATCTGTGACAGCAATGGTTTACACAGGGCAGCGAGCGCCTGCTTCAGCGCCGCATACTCTTGCTCCTCCCACGAAGGGAGCGGTGCGGAGGCTTCCTTTGCGTGCCGGCTGGGTATCTGCTCGACAGCGGTGGCTGCCAACTGCAGCAGCAGACGCACTTGGCTCCGCACCGCCGTTTCGAGGCTTGATTGGCAAAGCTCGCGGGCCACGCGCAGCAAAGTGACCGCCAGGAGAGCAGCCACGTACCCCCGCTCCGGCGCGCTCAGCACCTTCCGTGGATTGGCAACGTACTCATTCTCCATGTAGACCTGCGAGAATGTGGCCCACAGGCTGAATGGCCCGTACACGGTGCCTTCCAGGAAGTCTTGCAGGGCAAGCACGGCCGTGTCACCGCGGGAGGCGGCAAGCAGAGACAGCTTCAACGTCTGCCCCACGCTGTGACAGGCAAGGACAAAGGCGTCCAGCAGCTGTGGCGAGAGCAGTGCCCCATCCCCCACGGCTGCGGTTTCCTCCGCCCGGACAAGCAGTGCGTCTGCCAACGGGGCGGATTGGGCGGCCTTGCGGTCGTCGGAGAAGATGCCTGTCCGTATGGACGCAGCCAGCACCGCCTGGGCCCTCTGTGCCCTGCCGAACCGAGACGCCTCAACAAGGAGAAGCGATGTGGACAGCTTGGCCTTGGCCACCGCGTGCCCAATGAGCGAGGCGACGCTGGTGCACTCCGGGCCAAGGGCCCACATCTCCGCCACAGTGGCCAGCATGGTGAGAAACGCCTCGGGGTCGGTGGGCTTCAGGGAGCAGAGGTGACAGAGCCAGGTGGCTTGTATGGCGTAGCCGGCGGCCGACTCGACGGGGACCAAAGGAATGAGTGTCGTGTTGACAAACGCTTCAACGTCCCTGTGACTCTCCCACGGGGCTTCCCGCTCGCCATGCGAACCACCACCACCACCGCGGCTGTTCTGGCGTGAGGTGTGTTGGGTACGGCCCGCGCTGACGCCGGACGCGACCGCGAGGCGAAAGAAAAGGAGGATGTCGCGGTCTGACAGGGCACCGCGAAACGGGCGAAGCAGCTGCGCAAACGCATAGCTCGCCTTCCACGAGTCCGACGCGCGCACAATGTCGTGCACCACCTCCAGGAGAGCGGGTGGCAAGGCAGGCGGCATCCGTGCCACCCGTGACGCTCCTCCGTGCGCGTCGAGGTGGACCGCTGAAAGCGACTCGTCGCTGCTCTTCTGAAGGAAGTTGGTGAGCAGCTGTAGGCCTTCCCTCCAGAAGCGCGACGCTGCCGATGGGCCAGCCAACGCTGGGAGCGCCATGCCAGCACCTAAGCCGTCCCGCCGTCGTCGCCGCCCTTTCCCTCGCTGATGGATCACGCGCCGTTGCCTTGGGGAGGAGCGCGCGGCTCCCCTCACTCGCATGGGCTGCCTTCGTGCAGCGGGCCAGTGCGGCACCCGCTCGGCGCCGCCGCGGCGAGGGGCCGTCTCTGCGCGAGCCTCCTCAAGCCACTGATGGCGAACACGAGCCGTAATCTGCAGCAGGTAGAGGTGGCGCAGCAACGCCGTCATCTCCATGAGACGGCTTGCTTCGCTAGACAACCTCACCATATCCTGCGTGTGCGCTGGCTCGTTGTCAGGCCACACTTCAGCGTGCAGCGTGCTCTCTTCCTCCGCTTCGGTGGATCTGCCGGCTATCGCATCGGCGTCCGCGGAGAGCCTGCTTGTCATTGCCTCGTCGCCGTAGAGGTCCAAGTTGCCCATGGAGGCCTCGTACAGCACCCACCGCTTCACCCACTCCGGCTGATGCTGCAGGACGTGCAGCTGAACCCCTCGCTCGCCAGTAGGATGTTCTGCCGTGTTGCCGCCTTGTACCGTCTTGTCAGCGCCGCCGTTTGCGGCCTCCGTCGTTTGTCCCTCGCGCTGGCGCTGCATCGTGCGTCTCTCCGCCTCTTTTCTCCGCTGCGATGCCTTGCTTTCCTCCGCGGCAATGCTAGCTTCGCGCTGCACACGGCGAAGCCGATCCTTCTCCTTTTCCGCCCCCTCTCCCCTCCACTCCTCCACTGTCGCGGCCTCCGCGGTGGAATGCTCGTAGGGCAAGTTCGACAGCAGCAGCAGCAGGTCGCTGTTCTTCAGTTGGATGCCAAGGTAGACCAGGCGCTGGTACAGTTCAAAGGCGGCCGCGATCGCGCGCCGGTGGATGAGGGAGTGGAAGAAATAGCGTACCCGCAGGGAGAGCGACTCTGAGATCTCGGACGCGTGAAGACAGCTGCGGCGCAGAGATGCCCACATGGCTAGAAGAATAGCGGCGTCCTCCTCATTCTTTTCGAGAAACGCCAGCAACGGATCTGTGGAGACGGGAGGAGCAGTCGCCACATCCTCCGTCGCGGGTGCAGCCGTGCTGCTGCTGCTGCTGCTGGCAAGTGATGATGCTGCGAATGGGCTCGCTTCTGCGCCGTCCTGAGCGGCTGAGCCCCGTCCTGTCGCCACGGCAGGCTCGATCAAGCCCACCTCACACGCGCGCTCGACGAGCAGCTGGCGTCTACTATCATCGTCAGGCGCACTTTCACCACAGTGCGGCCGGTGGCCCTTCCCGCTCGCGGCAGTGTCCACCGTCGTGTCGGCCACAAGGGCAATATACCGCCACATGGGACCGTACCGCTGCTCCAGCTGCCTCTCGGTGCGTCTCGTGAGGGGGTGATGCAGTGACGAGGACGCGAGTCGCGCGGGCGGGAGGGCTCGAGGGTAGGGAGTGGCGAGACAGGTGTGCTCCTCGCCCACTGCCTCACAAGGCATCCCCCCATGCGAAGGAAGGGAGGAGGAAGATGAAGAGGACGTGGATAGGGGACGGGTCTGCCGAGAAGCCGCAGTTGCACAGAATGTAGGCCCACAGCCATGCAAAGACGGGGTAACGCGACAGAGAGACCTGCCTGCACTTTCGACGAGGCTACGGCACAGCCACCACCGGGAGTGACTAAGGGGCATGAGGTGCTACGGGGGGAAGACGTGTGTGTGTGTGTGTGACAGGACGATGAAGATGGAGAGAGAGTGAGGAACAAGGAGTAGGGAGAAGACGTGCTGTATGTGTGAGAGAGGGGGAGAGAAGAGGATCCAGGCTAAGGAAGTGCAAAGGGACACACACAATGATGCGTCTCCCTCTCCGAACCTCCGTGGAATCGAGGGAAGAAGGAAAAGGAAGAGAGGTGCGCCAAAAGGGCAACCGGGCGAAACTATATCCCCCTTGTTGTTGGGTTTCTCTCTCAAGTGGATGCGGAGGAAGGTGAAGAAAAGGGAAGAAGGGAAATGATGAAGACAAGGGGGTTCATTCACACCCAAGTTGCGTGGCAACACAATGTCGCCACCCATCACCTCCCACCCACACAAACATGCGTCGCGTGTGTTCTCTTCGTGTGTTCTCTTCGTGTGTGTGTGTGTGTGTGTGTGTGTGCTTCAATCTCCTCGCTGGTGGGTGCGGATGTGGCGTGCGAGGTAAGTGAACAGAGTCGCGATGGCGCAGAAAACGAGACAGGAAGAGGAAAAAGGTCGAATCCAAGTACATCCTCAGGCCGTCTTCTTCCGGCGCATGCGGGCAGGGTCGTCGAGGAAGCTCGGCAGCAGGCAGAGCACCATGACGAGCACTCGCGCGGTTGCCGTGACGGCGAGCAGAAACAGGACGATACCCACTTTCTGCTGGGGAGAGAGAAACGCGAGGAGTGCGCCGAGACGCACCTCACCGCGTAGGTGAACGCGGGCCACTTCGCCGACCACCCAGAACACAGGGAGAAGCGTCAGGAGAAGGCTGAACAGCTGGAAGAGCCTGCGATGAACGCGGTACCGGAGCGTGCGCGCGCCGGACGCGCGTAGTGGCGCACTGCGCAGGGCACCATCGAGCATCCAGACCTTCATCTCCCGCACCACGAGCGCTGTGAAGGAGAAGAAGAGAACAACGCGGTGCAAGGGACGCTTATCGAGTTCAAAGTCGCCACCACGCAGGCCCGTCAATCCGGTCAACAGCGACGGGGCAGGGAGTGCCTCCAGCCCGGGGAGCTCACCCGTGCAGCCCAGGCGGAGCGATGCCAAGAGAGCGAGACCGAGGACGGCCATAGTCTCCGTGCTAAGCTCCTTCGTGTCCAGCTGCTCCAAGGACGCGGCCCGCCTCGTGAAGCGGAGACCCGTGCGGAGCTCCTGTTCCCAGGCCTGCAGCCGATTCCTCGCCCTCACAAGTTGCCTCATTTCCTTCCGCAGCACCTCCGTCGACTCGTCATTCTCCACGATGCGCTTCCGCAGCACGAGCTGCTCGTGCGAAGCCGCCTCGATGCCATCCAGGTAGAGAGGCTTGCTGACCGTGAAGATGTTCTCTAGCGCGCGAGTGCTGCTCTGCAAGACGGCCCGGATCGCGTGCAGCTGCTCCTCAGCTCTCGCGTGTTGCACGCCGACAGTGTTCCCCGTTTCCTCCTCGTACGCCTCGGCTACCGCTGCCAGGGCGAGCTGTAGCCGTGACACCTCCTTGCCCGCTACCTTGATCACATGCGCATTCCCCACAAAAGGAGACGGCAGCCGCGATGGCGCAGCGCCTTTGCCAGTGGCCAACAGGGACGGGAGCGGCTTGTCCTTCTCCTCCTGCTTCGACGAGCGATGGGGAGCATTGTAGCACCGTTCCGCGAGCGGGACATAGAGGTCCCCGGCGATCCCCGTCGTGGCCATCTCCAGCGACGCCGCCATCAGAGCATCCGCGAGCGCCTCCACCTGGCCCACAACGGCGGCGACCTTGTCGTCGGCAGACAGGGTGGAGTTGGGGCCGAGCGCCTCCTCGACAGCCGCCCTGCGTGCGCGCGCGCTGCTACGCGTGAAGAACCCTCTCACGGCTCTCCCATCGCCCACGGCGCCATTCTGCCTATCACCGCCGTCCTCGTTGCCGGAGTCGACATCCGTTCCCGCCGCTGGAGTGTTTCCCTCGTTCCCCGGAGTTCGCAGGATATCCCGGCGGAGAAGGAGCCACGCCTCGTGGGCGGTATCTTCCGCCTTAAAGAACAAAGCGTCCCACCCTCTGCTCCTCCCATGGACCCAGTGGCCGACGCGAGGGAGATCCTCAACCTGCCGCGACTGGGGCAGGACACCCTTCGCTACCGTCACACCCATTGACCCAGCAACCGTGCACGGTAGCACGCTGCCAGCCAGCGCTGCTGCCGCAAGCAGCACGCCCATCAGTAACAGCGAGATTCGCCTCATATATATGTGTGCCGACGCAAGTGCAAAGCTAAAACGAAGAAGGAAGGCGAGTGGGGTATGGATAGCTTTTGATGGTCTTGACGCGTTTGTCGGTAGCTCCACTCAGTTTGGCCGCAGCAGAGCCCAGTGGAGCGTCAAAAGTGCACGAAGGAGAGAAGACGAGAGGAGAAGAAGGAACACGTCACGGCGACACACACACACACATTGTAGTGGAAGATGCAAAGCACCTGTGCTATGGTGACTCCTCCACCAAACGGATCGATCGACTGTATAGCCCAACTTAATCTGTGCTCCCCCGCACACCCACCCATCCTGGCTTGTCATCCCTGTTGTTGCATTCTCTTGCTGCTCACCCAGAGCTTCTCGCGCGTCATGCTGAAAGACATTCAGAATGAACGATCCTGTGTTTACGTATATATATATGTGTGTGTGTGTATATGGAAGCAAATCGAGGAAAGATGAAAGCGCACAGCGTTTGAGTGTCGAGGTGGGTGGCAGCGAAGGTAGCGGTGGTGCTGATGATAAACGGAAGAGAAAGAAGAAGACAGAGAGGGAAGGGAGGAGACGGCGCGTACTGCTGTTGTTGTTGTTTCTTCTTGCAGTTGCAGGGAAGCGTCTGTCAAAGGAAAGGAAAGAAAGGAGAACGGGGATGAGGAACACGCAAGTATGGGGTTCTCAACATCGAAAAAGGACGCAGTAACGCACGACTGTTTGCGCGTTGGCGAGGGTGTGCATATGGTCCAATATATAGGAGAAGGATATGAAGAAAAACGAACAGCAAAGGAAGAATCGGGGGGGGGGGGGGGAGGGAGAGAACAGGCGATGAAGTTGTGTTGATGGCGATCGTTCGGATGGTATTCCGCTTCTTCATTGTTCTGCACTGCTGTCGTTGTTGTTGGTTATAAGTTTTTTCGTGGCACCCCGATTGCTGTGGGTATGTATCACTCGGGTGTGTCGCCATGTGTGTACAGCGAGGGAGAGGCAGCGAACGAGGGGGAGCAGAACGAGAGAGACAGAGATAGAGCGAGCCATGAGCCGCCGATACTGCTAGTCATTTCCTCTTCTCTCCTTCTCTTCTCATGTTTGTGCGTGCATCTGTGCAGACACGACGCGCCGCTGGCTACCTCTTGGGCACCACGAACTTGTCCTTGTTGCTGCAGTGTAGGTAGTAGTAGTAGGCGCCACCGCCAATGGCCACCACGGCAGCAACCACACCAGCGATCACGAGAGCCTTGTTGTCCCCCAACGCACTCGTGTGTGCATTGGGGTCGCCATACTTCACCGTCCGCTCAATCTTCCCACCGGCGGATCGGGCAGCCTCGGCGGTGCCATGGGCCGCTTCTTTGCCCTTCGCCACGGCCGAGCCGTACAGCTCCTTGGACTTCTCGGCGGCGGTATGCATCGCGTCGCTGGCACTGCCACCCTTTTGCATTGTGAATGCTGGTGTTTACTTGGCTTTGGTGGATGTGTGGGTGTGTAGGTGTCTCTCGTTTGTGTACGTGAACGGTATAAGTGTCGGCAGAGCTAGAAGAGAAGAGGAGCGAACGGGGGATTGTCTAGGAGGAAGCCGAGTCTGGTGAGTAGGAGGAAGGGTTGCGAGTAGTGTGTGAACGGGCAGCACAGCAACCAAGTAGCAATGAGGATCGGGAGAGGGAGGGAAAGAGGTGTATATTTATGTATATGCGTGGCGCTGCGTAGCCCACCCCCTCCCTCGCCCACAGCTATCCTTGTCTTGTGGGAAAGACACTCATTGGCACGTCCCATAAGAGGTCTTCTTTTCCTCTTCTCGTTTCGCGTGGCACTTGGGGAAGGGCAATGTGTGATGACCATATTGAATGACACCCACATGCACACACACACCTTCCCATATCCTCAGTATCTCCGTAACGCTACCACGACAGCCGCAGCAGGCCCTTCAGCCAGTGCCACGTGCTTTGGAGACGCGCACCCAATCGCAAGCCGGTGATGCGGTGGAGGCGGCTAAAGTAGAAGGCACCCTCCCCGTTTCCGGGAGGGAAGGGCCCGGACCTCTCCCGCTCCGCCGCGCTCTTCCACACCGCCCACGGCTCCACCATGCAGCGCAGGTCTTTGCGTGGCGGTATGACGTAGTCCACCTCCTCGCTTGCCCCATCCACGTCATGGTCGGCGAAGAAGTCCTCACTGTCTCCATCGGACTCTCCTCTTTCCTCGCTGCCAGGTGTGGAGAAGGGATCGTCCGCGAACTCGGCGGTGGTAGAGGGCAGCACGCGAGTGGGGAGATGATCGCGCGTTGCCAGGTGGTAGTACAGTGCGAGGCGCGTCAGCATGTGTCCCATCACCCTGTCCAGGTACGCGGAGGCCTCCTTGCCACCAAATGGTAGCACTCCGTCCCTTCCCAGCGCCAACAACACCGCCAACAGTTCCTTCGCGCACGCAGGGTCGGCAGCAGGGAAGATCATGCCCTCGAAAGGGGATTGCGGGATCGCCACGGTGTGTCGGGGCGAGTGCAGCCAACGCGCAACGGCGGCGTGGGTGACGGCGCCGCTGCACCGCGACAGAATGTCTGCGGAGCGGAGGAGGAGGCGTTGGCGCAGTTCCCTCCTGCCCACCTCCTCTCCACGACGCAGCAGCTTCCGAGCGCGCCACACATCGACCCGTGCCATCAGCTCCTGCCGTTGCTCCGGGTTGGTGTAGCGAAACGGGGTGTGGGTGTTCAGCGTGAGGACACTGCTGTGGCCGCGCACGTCCGGTTTGTCTCGCTGCCACTGCGCCGCAGCGTGTTCTTCGAGCCACATGGACGCGGTGACCGGGCCAAACACGCTGCCCGCTAGGTAGTCAGCGAGTGCCGCGAGGTAGGGGTTGCCGCGGCCGGGTGACGCCTCCAAGAGAATGAGAGAGAAGCCCTGCGGGAGACCAGACGCCAGGGCGGCGGCAACGAGCTGCACGGCGACGCCGGCCTCGCGGACCTCGAGGAGCGAGTCGAACAGCTCAACGTACTCGCGCACAAACGGAGCCGGCGACTCTTGTCGCTGTGTCACCCAAAACGGAGAGAGGGTGCCCCCCGTACCCACGCCGCTGTCCACGGTGTCATCGGCAGCCGTCCCCGCTGCCGTTGCCTTGGCGCTGCCGCCGCCTCCGTCTCGGCCTCCCGGGATGGCGGGCATCAGCGCCAGCCCCAGGTGGCGCAGCAGCTTCTCCCGTGTGGTTTCAGTGAAGAGGTAGTACATGCCGTTAAGCAGGGCATCTCCCACACGCTCCGCGAGCGTCCATCGGTGCGTTCGCGTCACGTAGGCAGAGGCATCGCTGGCGTGGAGCAGGGGAAGAAAATGAGAGCGGTCCATCGCGAGTTGCTGCGTAATGCGCAGGAAGCGAAAGTTCCAGCGACGACTTGTGTCGCCATTCACAACGCCACGCCCATGCCCGTCGACGCGTGCGATGCCTTGATGGAATGCCTCGATGAAAAGGTCGGATGTGTGGCTGTCCCTGTACATCTTGTTCATCAGCCGACGCACGTACGAGTCCATCGTGTCGTGCGGAAACGGCAGGAAAGGCCGAGCCCCGACAAACCCTGGCACGCTCTCCCCTACCTGGCGAATCGCATCCATGGAGACGCATTGCCGTGGGGCTGAATCCTCTGCCACCGTCCCCAGCGTACTTTCCATATCCCTCAGCAGCCAGGTGATGAGCAGAAGGGGATCGGAAACGTGAACGGAGTGGAACGTGCGGTCGATCACGCTGCCTGCCTTCTTCACCGCCAGCATTTGACTGGCCGCCGCGAGAAGCAGGAACAGGGCCGTTTGCTGCTGCTGCTGCCGCCGGCCAAGGGGTGTTGCTACCGACAGAGGTGGTGGTGAGGAACGCTCTGCAACCGTACCCTGACAAGGGGTGAAGACGGAGCGCTCGCGAAGCGCGTCGAGAAGGTTCACATGGGAGCGGTTCACGAAGGCGTCGCGGATAACTTCCTCAGCGGACAACATGGCCACGGTCGCGCCACTTGCCTCCGCCCCCGCCGGTGCCTCGTCCAGCAGGACCGCCATGGCAAGCAGGACGAGTTCCTCGCCCACGATGAAGTTCGAGTCCACAAGGGCCAGAGGGAAGGTGTCGTTCTCTGCTAACCACCGCACGGTGCTGCCCGGCGGGGAGTCCAACATGTGCAGTCGCTCCTCGTCAAACTCGATAAAGCTGGCAAGCAGTTTCCTCATCCACCAGGTGGCCCACGGTGGCGAGCGGCGCGCGCGCTGCTTCTTGTACGCCTGAGCGCCGAGCTCGTGATAACGCGATGTGTGCCTCCGCAGCATCCCTGGTGGGAGAAGGGGCGGCTGCCAGAAGCGGGGCTGCGTGGCGTGGTGAAACACCGACGCGGTCAGTTGGAGGGAGAGGCGAGCGTACATGGCAGCACGGGCGTAGTCGCCCATCGCAATGTACACGTAGCCCAGCGTCGTCAAGGCCTCCCGTAGGACGTTGAAGTTCTCCTCCACGGCTGGGAACGGCGCCCCGCGCCTTTGGGCGCCCTCTGTGGTGTTGGCCCACGGGCAACGGAACCGCTTGTGGCGAGATCGCCCCATGAGCGCGCTCAACTCCTCCTCGTGCGCTGGGCAGACTGCCTTCATGCTCTTCAGTACGTTGCGCGCGCCGTCCTGTGACGCGCGACTTCGTCTACTGCCCTTGCCCGTCCGGCGGTGGGCGATGTCCATGAGCAGGTGTACATCGCAGAGGTACTCAAACTTGCGGAGAATGCTGAAAAGCTGGCACTCGGCTGCGTGGATGTTGCGCTCCACGTGAAAGCCGTGAGACAAGAAGCCAGCCTTGGCAAGCTGGTTGGCCACACGGGCAGCGAATGGGCCCTGCGTCGTGGCGCTCGCACCGTCCTCGCCGTCCTCGTCGTCCTCACTATCCTGCTCCTCCTCCTGCAGCACGCTTTCCGGGGGCGGCTTCCCACCAATGCCGTCGCCAGAGTCCTCGTCAACGCCCTCGTAGTGGGTGTCCTCCACCGCGAAGAACAAGAGAACAAACTCCCGCACCGCGAAGGGGTTGTCCACCTGCGACCAACTGTGGGGGGAGCCGTACATGCGCTCACTCCGCAGCACGCGCTCGGCACGGCGCGCCGCGGCCACCTTACCCTCCATGGTTCTCGCCCCCCGCATCGCCGTCGCAGCCGTGCCACCAGCACTCGCACGGGGCTTGCGCTTGCGCTTCTCTTGTAGCTCTTTCCACAACTCTCGGTACAGCTTCCCCGGTACTTCGCGCATGGACGTGGTGAGGAGCACCTGAGAAGCCTTGAGGTTCTGGTGCATGTAAAGACCGAGTTCGCGGAGTGTGGCGAGAGCCGCAGTCGCCTGCGACGAGTGAAGCCACATGGCCTGGTGGAGTGTGGTGATCCCGCGAGCGATCGCGTTGCCAGCCCCGTCGCATCGCGAGCCGTCGTGGCAGAAGAGAAGGTCCATGAGGCCGCTCGTGAAGAGAAGTTCCGCCCGTATGTCCTCCGGAACGGTGGTGGTGGTGCTGCCGCACGTGTCGAACAGCGAGACCGTGAAGTGCTTGTGCACCCAAGTGGTGAAACGACCCATGTCGATCCTGCTGCTGCTGCTGCTGCTGTCATCGTCCATCGCCTCGCCATGCGAGGGGTCGTCAGTGCCTAGCGTTGCATTCATGTACAGCGTGAGGAGAAGGGAGAAGCCCTGACTAACGGACGGCCGCTGGCCCGTGTAGTCGCGCCACGCCTGCAGATCGGCGACCCCGTCGAGGTAGAGACGGCACAGGGCTTCCTCTCGCAATGGGGCAGTGGTGTCACCGAGCCCACGCCTCTCCTCCTCCTCCTGCGCGGGTGTGTCAAGGAGGCGGCGACAGTTGTGCTTCTCGAGCAGAGCGCGGATACCGGCCATTCGGCCACCTTGTGAGGCTTTTTGCGCGATAAGGGTGTCAAGCGCCTTGTTGAGTTTGTAGCAGCGCAACTCGCGCTCGCGTCGGTGTGATTTGGGGTTGTCTTCTTCGTGTCGAGACGCTGGTGAGGCGAGGGATCCCCGCCAACTTTTTCGCCGCTCCCGCTCCCGTTGCTGCTGCTGCGCTACGACAAAGTTCTCGTAGCTCTCCCTCCGCCTCCGCTCGGTCACGTAGCCGCGTTGCGCCTTCCCAACTTCCTCCTGGATGGCGTTGACGACGTTGCGCACCTCCTGGCGAATCGCGTTGTCGTGTTGGTCAATCAGCTCCGCATACTTGAGCTTGGCTCGCACGCGACGGCGGCGAAACACACGACGAGACGCCGATTCCGCGTCAAATTGGATCAGCGGCATACCGGACCCGTCCGGCGCCACAGTCAAGAGAATGTCAAAGAGGTGGATGTCCATGTCCTCCCTACCCAAGCCACCACCGCCCGCAATACCCCACTCCTGTGGCACACGAAGCTGCACCACGCCTAGCCCGTTTGGCGGGTCAGGCAGAGAGGCAATATAGCGCTCCGCCTCTCGCAGCGTCGCGCCAACGGCGAAGCTGTGCATGTCCACAGCGTCCCACTGCCACGGCTTCTCCACCAGAGCAAACGCGGCGAGCGTCGCGGCGCCATAGCGTTCTTCGAGCTCAGATGGATGGAAGGCGTAGTAGTACGGCCGCAGCGCCGTCGGATGACCGTCCTCGACGTACGAGACCTGTGGGCACAGGCCGCTCTGTGAATCGCGGAAGAGGAGGATATGGCGGAAGCAGAGCAGCGCGTCAGAGTCGTGGGTGTCGAAGATAAAGGGGACACCCAGTCGCGACAGCACCCGTTCGTTCCTCATGCGGCGATCGCGGTCACTGTCTTCGTCATCACGGCCCACGCGCTCCGGCAGTAGCTCTGTCCGCGTGTCTGCCTGGCAGAACCAGGGACCAGCCGTGGCGCGGAAGGCGCTCGCCGTCCGCACGGTCTTGCGGAACTCTGTTTGGGGAGGGACTGGGGCAGGTTGGTCGGCTGTGTCCGCAGCATCACCCAGCACATTCGCGTCGTCGGAGGCCCAAGCGAGCTCCACGCAGCAGCAGCCGAGGAAGAAGAAGAGCGAGATGAGGAGAAGCAGCGACAGCGGCTTCCCTTGGAACATGATGGAGAGAGTGAGGGGGGAGAGAGAGAGGAAGGGAGCAAGGTCCTACAAGGCTCCTTTCTACTACTCGCTCATCGTGGTCAAGCAGAAGAAGGAAGAGGGAGGCAGCAGAGGGTAGAAGCAATGTAGGAACGGCGGGTATGGATAACACCACTGGGGGCGAGGGACAAACTCCACACACACACACCTCTTCCCCCCCCCCCCGGACCCTTCTCTCCGTCCTGGTGGCAAACTAAGCCACAACCTCGCTGCCACGGAGTAGATGGCCATTACGGCATCGCGCGCCGGTGCGAGGGAGAGAAGGAGAGAGAACTGCAGCCCTTTGGCAAGGAGGAACAGCGACCCTCTCCGGCTTCTGGCTTTCGAAGTACTCGTCTCGTCGCATGGGGGGGAATCAAAACTCAGATATCTCTCAAACAGCAAAAAAAAGAACTTTTTTCGTTTGGTACATCAGTCGAAGCAACAAGGGATGAGACACACTGCGAGGAACAAAGGGAGTGTGAGAGCAAGGGACTGCCGCAACGCAACGAGGAAGTCTGTGCGGGGAGCCCCGCCAGTGGCTGTCGGTGCTTGCTACCGCGCCACTAGTACGACAACGGGGACGATGGCTGCCCATCCCTGGCGTTCCCCATCTTCACCATCACCTCGCGAAGGGAGTGGCCGACCTCCCGTCCTGGGTGGAAGCGGCACACGGGGCAGCCGGAGCCCTTCATGCACTCAAACTCGTACTCCTCCGAGGTGAAGAAGTGCTGGCAGCCCTCGCACTGTGTGATGCGGACGTCCGGCTTCATGAGCCGATAGTACCGGTTCGGGACCGGCAGAGAACCGTAGGGCGGCTTCACAATGAAGATCTCATCGCGGTGGAAGCTCCGGATCATGTCGATGGTCACGACAAAGGGAGTGTAGACGCCTTTGGGTCGACCCGCACGCGTGATGTACTGCAGCTGCGACACGAATGGGTCTCCTGTGCGGTTCGTGGCGGCCTTGGTCTTGCCCATCGCCAGCAGCTGTCGGTCAATCTCGTAGTCAATGTTGCCCTGCTCGAAGCTCATGACGTTGGCGCCGGTGTCCGCCTGCCATTCCTTGTCGCCGCCCTTCTTCCCTCCGCTGCCCGCGTCCGCACCGCCGCCGTCGCGCTCGTCCTGCGCGTGGTGCCCAATGCCGCCCTTCCGCCCCAGGCCAGTCCGGATGAGCCGCTCCGCCTCCTCGTCCGTGACGTCGTTGGCGAGGGTGAACTCCACCAGCGGCAGCACCTCGAAGCGGGCGAAGGACCGCACAAAGGGGTGGGAGCAGTTGGGGCACTGGTCGCCCGGGTCCGTAAGCTGGGGGACGACCTGTTTGCACCGGTAGCACGTGTCGAGGAGCTCCTCACGGTCCGTGAAGCTCTTCCCACGCACCATGAGCGTCTCGATGTCCACCTGTTCCATGATGGGAAGCGGCAGAATGACCGTTTGCAGCTTCTCGAACACGGCGCGAGCGGTGCGAATCATCTCGAGGCGGTTCGCTGTCCTCGCCAGCGTGTACAGTACCTCTGCCTTGCCAATGTTCACGGGGATGACGCCGTGGCTGCACATGGCGAGGAGGTAGCGCGACATGCGAAACAGCTTCAGCTCGTTGTACGGCAGCGGCTGCGTGGCGTTGGTGTAGATGGCGGAGTAGGCGTAGTACATGTCCGCCTTGCGCATGCAGTCGTTGCTGAGCTTGATGCGGTACGCCAGCTGGCTCTCGGTCAGCTTCTCGTCCTCCTCGAACTGTCCGTACTCGTTGGCCAGGTGGATCAGGTAGAAGGCGGCGTCGCGGAACTTGCGGCACGTCACGCTGTTCGACGCGAGGGTCTCCATCATGCGCACCGCCTCCTGGGGCCACTTGGCCGCCCGGAAGGCCTCGACGGCTTCCTCGAACTTGTCGTTGTCAGCCAGCCAGTTTGCCCAGGGCACGTACACGTCGCGCGCGAACTGCGGGTGCTTGTCGAGAATGGCAAACGCGCGGCGCCAGTCCCCCATCTCCACGTAGATCTGGATAAGGGCACGGTTGTCGCCCACCTTCTCGTACGCCTCCAGTGCGTAGTCGGTGGACTGATTCTGGCGGAAGTAGACGGCGCACTGTGTGATGAGCGCGACCTCGGTCTTGGGCAGGGAGCCGCACAGCTTCCTCAGCTTCTCCGTCTGCCCCGACTGTCCCAGCATGCTGACCACCTTGGCGTAGTCGCCGCACGTCTCGTACAGCGACGCCGCTTCGACGTAGTTCTGCGAGTCCTCGGCCCAGCGCGCTTGCTGGCGGATGAGCTCCTTGAGGTGGTTCTGGTCGCTGCACACCTTGCGGGCCTCGTCCCACATCTTCAGATCACAGTACATGTCAATGGCACGGCTCTCCTTCCCGCTCTTGAGGAACTGCCGCGCGGCGTCGTGGTACTTGCCCTGGAAGGCCAGTATGTCGGCAAGCAGCAGCCCGTCGCCGTCGCCCTGCTGCGTGGACTCCTCGGTTGGTGTCCCCTCCGTCTTCCTCTGCCGCCGTGCCAGCTCCAGTTCGTTCAGCAGCTCCACAAACCTGACCTCCTGGATGTGAGTGAAGGCGCGGCGGGCGATGTCGAGCTCCAGGTTTGTCATCGCGTGCATCCCAAGCATCTTCCAGTCGCTCTCCGTGACCCCCAGCGAGGCGATGCGGTAGGCGGCCTCAAAGTCCTTCTCCTCGATGTACCGGTAGAGCGCGTGCGCGTGCGGGACATCCACGACGATCATGTTGGCGTAGTGCAGGTTGAACACCCGGTTCGCTTTGAAGCCCACGACGACGCCGCGCATCGGCTGCTGGTACGGCTCTAGTCCGTCGGTTTTGATGTTGAGAGTGCTGCCGCCCGTCGAGTACGCGATCATGCCCTCAAAGTCCGTGTTCCAGGCCACCGCGTTGGCGTTCGTCTCGGAGAAGACCACCTCGTTCTTCTTTTCCAGGTCAAACACCTGCAGGAGGTTGTTCTCGTCGACCACGGCGAGCTTGGTGCGGGAGCTGCTCAGGTCGAGGCATTGAATCGCGCTATTCACCGTGAGCAGTTGCGTAGGAAACGGATTGTCGACAAACACCTTCACCGCCTCGCCGCTCTTGAGCCCCACCAGAAGCAGCTCTCTGCCCTCGACGCCACCAGCCACCTTCATGTAGCGGATAGTGCTCCCCATCACCCATTCCCGTCTCTTGTTGCCTTGGAAATCGTACAGGGTGAGTCGGCGATCCTTGCACAGCACCAGTGCGTTCGCCGTCACGCACAGCATGCTGCACTCCAGCCGCTTGCGGATCTGGGCAATGTCCTGATACCGCATGTTCCGCTCGTCATCGTAGAAGAGCTCGAAGATGACAATGCGCTCCTGGAGCTGCACGGCGAGGCGGTCGCGGTAGGTGGCCAGCTTCCGCACGTAGTCGTTGCAGGGAATCCGCATCTTGCGGTCAACGGTGAGCTGGTGCACCATCACGTCGGTCATCTTGTCACGGCACACGTACTGGTCCTGGTAGATGCAGTGCACAGTCGTCATGTTCACCTCCACACAGCTGATGGTGCCATCATTGGTGCCACAGCAAATCTGCCTGTGTCGCGGCCGCTGCTTCGCCGACCACACCCAGTCGTCCGAGTCCGCCACGTTGACCAGCCGGTTGCCGTCCCGTGTGTAGAGCGTGACCTTGTGGTCGCTACCGCTGATCAGAATGTACTCGCCATTGTTGCAGTACGAGATGCTGCACGGGTCACAGTCAAGCTCCTTCTCCTTCCCCGCGGCTGTGCCGTTGAGGGTGTAGAAGGACAGGCGCTGGTCCCAGGAGCCAATGGTGAGGATGTCTACACCGTTCTCTCGTTGTGGGTTGAAGGCGAGGGCCCACACCGGCGCGTTGCGGCGGATCCGCTGCTTCTCCTCCATGCCCTGCGCAATAATGAGCACACTGCCGTCAATGGTGCCAATCGCCAGCGTCTGCCCATCCGGCGTCCACGCGCCGCACAAGCCCTTGGAGGCCAAGGGGGCCTTGGACACCTTGGGCAGCTCGGGGGACCAGATGCCCCAGTCTATGCTCGAGACGGAGGCCACCTGCGATGTGGTGGGGTTCGCCACCACAGCCTGGACGGACTCCTTGTGCTGGTACTTCACCACACCCTCGCCCGTGTTCGCCCACACAATCACAACTCGGTCAGCGCCGCCGCTCACAAAGCGCTTCCCATCCGAGCAGTAGTCCACGCTGTAGACGGTATCTTGATGGCCTTTGAGAGAGTGCAGGAGGGTGCCCGTGGAAGCGGCGTAGACCAGCACGCGCACCCCGCACGACGCCACAACATAGTCACCGGATGGGCTGTAGGCCACACTATTGATGGGAGGACGAACGCCATTGACCGCCTCCGCCGCCTCAGACCACCTCACACTCGTGCGCATGACGCTCACTCTCTCTCTCTGCACGGTCGTCCACGTGCCTGCGTGGGTGTGCGGTTGAGCACTTCGCACAGACGCAAATCTAACGCTGAAACGGCGAGCCGCCCCGGTGTGTGCTGCTCAGTGAACAAGATGGGAATACACTTTCTTGAAGAGGGAATGGCGAGGAGCAGAAACACGGGACGTCTGTTGTCGTCGGACGGTCTGCTACTACTACTACGGCAACAACGAACCTCTTTTCTTTATCGCAGGTATCGATTCTCCTTGTGGACGAAAGAGTGAGAAAGAGTGAGAGGAGGAAGGAAGGAAGGAAGGGTGTGGCGCATGGGTAGTGTCATGACAACCACAGAGGACAGCCGCTCCTTTACACGTCCCCTGCCACATACCCTCTTTGCCGAAACCTCCCGTCGGAGGTTCACAACAGCCTCTACGGTGTGGGAGCGAAGACGAGAGTGGGGCCAGTGTGCGTGTGTGGGGGAGGAGGGATGTCAAGGCGTGCCAGACAACGTCACCTGTCCATCCAAAGGACGCGATTGCGCGCAATACGCGGCCGGCATTGGAGAGAAGAGGAGGACTCGGGTTGGTCACGTCCCCACCTCTCCGTGCGTACGGAGGCGTTGCTGTTGTTGCTGTTGGTGTTTCTTTTGAACTTCGGCTCAAGAAAGGAGAAAGAAAGAGAAAAGGGGGGTTTGTGCTGATTAGTCACTTCGTTTTACTCCTGAGCGGCACCGGCAGCCTCCACGGGGGCGGCGGGGTCCTGGTGCTCGGCGGCGGCGGAGCGGTAGTTGGCGCGCTCGCCACCGAAGCCACGGCCGCGACCACCGCGGCCACGGCCCTCACCACGCCCGCGGCCCTCGCCACGACCACGGCCCTCACCACGACCACGGCCACCACGGCCACGACCACGGCCGCGACCCTCCGCAACCTTCTCGTAGTTATTGAGGCTTGCCTTGTGGCTGTTGGGCACGGCGCTCGGGGCCAGGTGCAGGTAGTCGCGCATGTACGCAACACCCTCGTCGTTGAGGGTCCAGTAGTAGTGGCGCCATGCGAACTGCTCGCGGATCAGGTTGCGGCTCTTCAGGGAGCGCATCAGCTGCATCACTTGCAGGCACGGCACGGTGAAGGGCTTGCCGCCAAGGGTACCGGTCCAGTTGCCCATGCGGTCCTTCTTGCACGCGATCACGCCTTCGGTGAAGAAGAAGCGATACACATTGTCGCGGGAGCTCTTGGGGACGTAGGTAGACATCGTTCAGCTACTACAAGCAATGAAGGTAGGGGGGTGGGGTGGGGGTTGGTGAGAAGTTAGTGAGAGGTAGAGGAGGAAAGAGGAATGGGTGAAAGGAGAGGAATGTTGCCGGACATGTGTTCGGTTGTTGTCCAGTCCGGTGCGTGTTGCACGGGCAGCCAGCTGCGACACGGCGGAGAAGCAAGCAGCCATGAGTAGAGACCCACAGGCTTTCCTGGAGGTGACACTACTCCTTGCCCACGCGAAACGGAGCGAGTATGGCAGAGTGAGGGAAAGGGAGAAGGGGAGGGGGAGGAGATGCGAGCCACCTCATCCACCTCTTCCCTTCGCCCCTCCCCCTTCCTAGGTGCACCACGTCTCGCACTTAGCTTCCTTTTGGTCCGCTTTTGTGGATAAATGAAAGAAGGAAAAACAGTACCGAAAGTGCAGTAGGGCAGTGAAAAAACAATAAGGTCATCTCCCCTTACTCCTGAGCGGCACCGGCAGCCTCCACGGGGGCGGCGGGGTCCTGGTGCTCGGCGGCGGCGGAGCGGTAGTTGGCGCGCTCGCCACCGAAGCCACGGCCGCGACCACCGCGGCCACGGCCCTCACCACGCCCGCGGCCCTCGCCACGACCACGGCCCTCACCACGACCACGGCCACCACGGCCACGACCACGGCCGCGACCCTCCGCAACCTTCTCGTAGTTATTGAGGCTTGCCTTGTGGCTGTTGGGCACGGCGCTCGGGGCCAGGTGCAGGTAGTCGCGCATGTACGCAACACCCTCGTCGTTGAGGGTCCAGTAGTAGTGGCGCCATGCGAACTGCTCGCGGATCAGGTTGCGGCTCTTCAGGGAGCGCATCAGCTGCATCACTTGCAGGCACGGCACGGTGAAGGGCTTGCCGCCAAGGGTACCGGTCCAGTTGCCCATGCGGTCCTTCTTGCACGCGATCACGCCTTCGGTGAAGAAGAAGCGATACACATTGTCGCGGGAGCTCTTGGGGACGTAGGTAGACATCGTCAAACGAATGACCTGTATTACTTTTTCTATGGAGCAGCAAGGAAAGAGAAGAGAGAGAGAGAGGCATCGGGAGAGAAAAGGTGTTGTGGACACATTTGTTACTGTTGTGGTTCGTTCACTTGTTCAGCGAGGTCCGTTCAGCAGAGGGACAGAGAGAGGAAGCGGGAGACGGGTGAGAGGTGCCGCAAGGACTCTCCGATGCTCTCGCACCGCTACACGAGGGCCTCCTCTCTCCCTCTCCCTAATAAAGAAACATGAGATAGGGGGGGGGTCGGAGTGGGACCTGACGCCCATTCCCTCCTCACAGCCGCATTCTTCTCAGTGCGCGCTTGATGTTCGTGGTGGTTGGCAATGCACGAGTCTTCCTGAGGAAGTGGGGGATAAAATATGCATAGGGACGGAGGTGTGCCCCATTTGATGCGGAGGAGAAGAGAGAGGACACAAACGCGCGCACACATGGGGCAGGCAAGCACGCAGGAGACGAGAGTCTGTGTTCTGCCACGGGGAAGTCGTCGGCGAGGCAGGAACGCTCCATGGGTGCACTGTCGCATGGATAATGATAAAGAACTTGTAGCAGGCGGAAGGGGCGACGAGGGCATGAAGCGCCCAAGGATGTGAGTAGGCTGCGGTACCACGAGACGTCGCCCTCCTTGGTCCTCTCCTCGTGCGTTGCGCGTGGATTCTCTCCTCCCGGCTATACTCCGCTCGATGGGCCCTGCTTCTTGATCTTCATGACAAGAGCAAGGTTGAATAACTCGTCTCCAATGTCAGAGCAGTCCCTCGCGCCAGAGAGGAGGTACACGTCCTTGTCGTCAATGCTGATGAAGCCACCCTGTTCGCCTTTCGGGTTCTCCACGACAAAGCGGCCCAGCTCGTAGAACATCTCCGTGAGCTCCTCGGACTGCTCCATGGAGATGGTGTAGACATCGTCAATGTCGAGGTTGCGTGTTTTCTGCACGACATGCAGCTTGGCGTTGTCCTGCTCGAGCGTCAGCTTCAGCATCTTGCGGCCGTTGTCGAGACTCACCTCGAAGCAGTTGTGAAAGTGCAGGCGCAGTGCCGCGCGATCCCGCTCCGCCTTGCGGTGAGACAATAGCTCCAGCAGGACGCGCTCCGCCTCCTGCTCCGTCTTGGGATCCTTCTCGCGAAGCTGACTCGCGAACTCGGCGAAGAGCGCTTGCAGGTTGTGGCGCTCGGCGTACTCGGCGTTCTCCTTCTCCTCGGCGTCGGTGAAGTTGGCCGCGCGCAGGCGGTTCTGCGATGCGTTGAACACGTCAACGTTCCTAGCAGACATTCCTTGCTGTTCTCCTTGATGCTGCTCTGGGGGAGGGAGAGGGATGGACAGGGGATGGGGAAGGACAAGGGAGAGAGGAGCCTGTCTATTTCTTTTGAGAGAAAGTGTGTGTATAAGGGGCCAATATGGGAGAGCGTTTGACCGTTGTACCGGAGAAAGCGGGGCTAGTCAGAATCTGCAGAGTCGACGGGGAGAGTGGGGAGAGGGGGGGGGGGAAGGAAGGAATGATACAGAGAAAGCGCAAAGCATGCGTTGCGTAGGGGTGGGTCGGTGTGGAGGTGAAGGAAGGAGAGAGGCAGGAGCCAAGGCGGTGCAAGACATCAGCTGTCGACGATTCCCAAGACGAGCACAAACCCACCTCGCTCGTGTCACGCGTCCGATAAGAAGAGCCCGCGCAATCCTCTCCCTATCCTCACTCCCGTCTTCGTGTTCCTATATACATATATGCTCTCTGGGGGTTAGGGAAGGGAAGGAGAAAGAGTAGGGAGAAGGGCAAGGAGAGTATCTTGTTAGTCGCAATAGCAATGCAAAGAGGGGAAAAGGATGAAAATGGGATTGTACAGCTGAAGTATTCACTGTCTCTGTCGGTTATCCAGTAGCGCAACGGAGAGGAAGATGGAGGTGGTGGTGGTGGTGGGGGGGAAGGAGAGGTTAGCGCTTGTTCATGCGGCGATGCGTGGCGATGCGTCTCTGCAGCGCACCAAATGCTTGAGACTCTGCGTGCTCCACGCTCGCCCGCCCTGCTTGCTCTTCGCGGAGTAGCAGCTTCCGATGCCGTAGCGCCGCAATTCGTCCGCCCAGCGTGTGCTCTAAGCCGGGCCCCACCTCCGCGCTTTGCCGTTGCAAGAGCCTATCCCCGAAGCTCGGGGCACGATTGTCGTCCCACTCCGATACGGGCTCCGTCATGCTATAGCTCCGATTTGAGTACTCGTTCCTCTCGGAGAGGTGAGCAAGCGGCGGGGAGTCCACGATTTTTCCGTCGCGTGTGCCACCTTCATTGGCCGTCGTGGCGTTCCGCTCGAAGTTGGAGGCGTCAACTTGCAGCGACGTGTGGCGGCTTACCATCAATGACATGGTGGCTACGGAGGAACGTGTGTGCGCCAGCGTCGCCGACGCGGCTTCGATGCGCGTCACGGCGCGATCCACCCTGACCTGCTCCAGCTCCACAGCGAGCCTGTCAAGTGCGTCTTTCCGGCGCGTGAGGGTCTCGTTGCGCCGGCTCTGGGTGTAGAGAACGATCATGGCCACGCCAATCGGCAGCGCGGCGAACACGAGCGCGAAGGCCGCCACGGCAGTGCCGAAGCTGATGCCGCGCGCGCAGTGGACGATGCGGTTTGTGGTGCTGCTATTGCCCGCACTCGGGCGTTGGGCGGCGGCGGACAGCTCAGCAAAGAAGGCGTCAGCAGCATCTAGGTAGGCCGCACAGACACTCGTCCCACACCGCAGATTGTTGTTGTAGAGCGAGACGCCGGCAGCCATAGAGCAGAGACTAAAGATGAAGCCGAGGCAGAGGGATGGGAAGAGTGCCCACACGACAGGGGCCTCAAGAACGGCATGGGCATCAATCTCCGTCTGCAGATAACGCAGACCGACCTGATGTCCGCCGAACTGCACCGTTTCGCTCTCCGGGTCCGCGTACAGGCCTCCTTTGCCCGAAAGCACGTTGAGCCGGGCGAGCAGGAAGGCCATGTACGCAGCCAGGGCAAGGGACGCGCACAGAAACGCGACCGCAACACCGCCCGCAGCGATGCCAAACTTGCCAATGGATGCCGTGCGGCTGGTCATCATTTCCTCTTCCTCGCTTCTTTCGCCACCGCACGTCCGGCTGCTAACGTTGTAGCCCGTGGCAAACTGGTAGACGAAATCGGTGTAGGCCGTCTGGAGGGAAGTGGGTTGGAGGCCGGTGCCGTGCCGCGTGACGAAGTCGTACGCACTTTGGACTAGCGGAATCACTTCTGGCACAGATGAGCGCGTCACGCAACGCGAGCCGAAGCACGTTTGGGAGAAGCCGATGGTCGCCTCAATCTGCGGCACGAGCGGTACCATCGTCTCGGGCAGTGAGGTCGGAGGCAGTGAGGAGGTCACCAACAGCCACGAGGCATTTCCGTGGATGGTGTCCGTGAGGGAAAACGTGACGATCTCGTCTACGCCGATGCTAATAAGCTGCAGCACAGCGGCACTAAATGTGAGCACAAAGATGGACACAGCCATGAGACGGAGCGACGAGGTGTGCGTGTTCGGCGTCGCACGATCCACCAGTCTCCCGCCATCGTCGCCGCAGGCTACCGCTGGTGAGCCGGAGTGGCTATGTTGAAGCATCCACTGACACAAATAAAGAGCGGTGGGAGGTTCTCTTCTTGACGCACAAGCGCAAAAGCGATAACCAGAAAGCAGAAAGCAGAGGCAAGTAAGTGAAGTGTCGAACAGGGGGGGGGGAGCAAGGAGGGCGGAGCCACAAAAAGGATAACCCAGGAACGACACGGTGACGTATCCAGAAGAACACAAACTAGTAAGCAGAGCAAAGCAGCACACGGGCGCGGACGCGGCAGACGGACAGGCAGAAGGAAGGGGAGAGAGGAGAGACCGGGGAAGGGGGAGGGGGAGGGGGAGGGAGGGAGTTGATAAGGGGAGAAATAGAGGAGACAGCAGCCAGGAGACGGATACAAGCGAGGCGAAGAAAAAATAAAACAATTGGGTGCGAATGTGTGACTGTATGTGTGTGCGGCGTGGAGAGGCCGGTGGTGGTGACCCTAGTCAAAGAGGGCTTTCCAATCCCGTCAGATTGTTAGAGGTATCTTCCCGTGATAGGCAAAGAGGGGAAGAAAGAAAACACGCACACACACAGGAACCCGGACAAACTCGGCACGGCCGAACGACAACTCCCACAACAGTTTATAGAAGAGTTGTGAAGCCGAGACTGCGAAACGCTGGGCTCCCTACTGGCTAAAGGTTCGGGAGTGAAGAGAGGAGGGAGAGGATCCTACTCGATGCTGCCGCCATGGGCTCCATCATCTTCGCCTCTTGCTACACGTCTGCCTGTTCACGGGTGAACGCTGCTCTGCACACACACACACACACACACACACACACACCTGTGTCGCTGCGTTTGCTTTGCGTCCTTTCGCTGCTCCTTTTGAGAGGTAGGGGGTTTGTGGTGAGAGGAGACAAGCGTCAAGAGTTTACATGAGTGCGATCTGCCAGTGGAGCATCGCAGCAACAACGAGTTCTGTACATGGAGAACATGGAAGAAGAAGTTGATCGTGTTTACGGAGGGGAAAGAAGGAGGGGGAGGGCTCTAAGGTCAACAAGAGGAAGAGAGCAAGAAGGGAGAAGGATTACAACCGATGTCAACAGGGAGTGGATATCGGTGGGGCAAGAAGAAGACGTCTCTGGCTGCTCACGTGCTGAGAGCACAGACCATGGCCACACCGCGGCGAATCCAGTGCTTGGGATCCGTGTCAGGTGTGGGCACCTCAACGGTGAGGACGTAGTTGGTGGAGTGGCCCGTGGTGCTGAGCGTGCCGGCGCGGCGGACAGTTTTGTACAGGGGGCACTGGTAGACCGCAGAGGTCGGCTTCTCGCGGTTAATCGCGGGCTTCAGCCACAGCAGCGGTGTCGGTTCGAAGAGAACCTTGGGCTTGGACTCGACAAGGCAGTGCGACGTGCTGTCCATGCTGGCTCCCTCAAGGTACATGCCGTGGATGTAGCAGCCGGACTCGGGGGCACTATCCACCGCCCCGGGGTCGACCGAGAGCCACTCAAAGTCGTAGGAGATGGTGTCGATGGAGATCTGCAGTTGGCGCGCGCAGTTCTGTAGGGTGCCGGTGAGGAAGGCCTGGGGAAAGAAGAAGCCGGAGATCCAATACACCTTGGGGTGCCCCTGCTCGAACCACTCCTGGATCATCGCCAAGCGCAGGACAAGGTCGTCCACCCAGGAGGCCAGCGTCTTGAGAGACGGGTACGCGCGCTCGGCCCACTGGGCCGGTACAGCGTTGTTGTAGATGGAGCGGTGCACGTCCTCGAGCTCCCTGTTCATCACAATCTCGCCCTGGATCGCTAGCGGCAGGCTGTCCAGCGTGCTGTGCACCACCTCGAGGAGGCTGTTGAAGCGGATGGCCTCCTGCACCAGCACGGTGTTCATGGAGTCCTCGTACCGGGTCGGGTAGCGCTTCCGCATCTTCTCCAGGTCAAAAGGCCTGCACAGCTTTCCCTTGATCGCCTGCGCGATGCTCAGCACGTCCTCGTCAGGCGAGCTACCGCCCCCGCCGCTGCTGCCGCCCGAGGGCTGTGCGCCGCCACCGCCGGACTTGCCCTGCAGGAGCACGATGGCGGCCAGCGTCTCAAACGTTTCGTTCCGCGCGCAGGTGATGTCGGCGTTCTCGTGCAGGCCAAAGACCTCTGGGCTGGTGTTGATGGGCCAGGAGGCGACGTAGTCCAGACAACCCTGCTGGTTCGTGACGGGGATGGATTGGTAGTCGGGCAGTGCGGAGAAGCGGTAGCCATCCTGCATCACGCCGGGATTCACAAACGTCTCGAGAAGGGTCGTCAGCGTGCGGCGATCCCAGTCATCCGTGACTCGGCCGCCATAGTGGATGTGGCCGCTGAGCTCGCGGATCACCTTGTACGGCACCTCGGCGTACTTGTCCAGAAACATCTTGATCTGATCCACGCAGCAGCCAAGATCGCCCGAGGTGTACTCGTAGGGAATGTTCCACCCAAGCGGGCCGAACTTGCGGCGTTCCTGGATGAGCGCGTGGAAGAAGGTCATGGCAAAGAAGAGCTTCTTGAACTCGCGCGGCTTCTTGCACGTTTCGAGATAGTCGTTGCCATAGCTCAGCACAGAGCGCGTGACGTTGGCCCGCATCCCCTTGGGCGGCTCGTTCGTCATCTTCACCCCATTCTGCAGCACCGACACGGGGAAGTGCGGGTTCGGCATCGAGGTCAGCCAAAGCCGGAAGTTCGGGTGCACGTTGGCGCCGCCGCCCATGGCCTCGACCAAGCGCTCCAGCGTTGGCATCCACGACGTGGACAGGTGGCAGTTCTGCAGCAGCACCCACGCGCCAGACTCCATGCCCTCCTGCAGCATGCGCTCCGCTCGCGGGCCCTGACCCTGACCAAGGGAGATGTCAAACAGCTTCTTGCTCATGTGCTGCGTCTCGGCGAAGCGCTTCCAGTCCTCGTAGGGGTCGGCTCCCTGGGACAGAATGAAGATGAGCGGGGTGGTGGGAGTGGAGTCCTTGTACGACACGAGCAGGTCAAATGGTGGCGGCCGAATGAACCGCTCGCCCATTTCGTCCGAGACAAAGTCCTGCACCGCCTCCATGAGCTTGTCGGGACGCAGGCAGCGCAGGAACAGCATGCGCTGCATGGGGGTCAGCCGCTCCGCCCAGGGCCCCTGCATCGGTTCGCGGTGGGCGTTCGAGGACATGAACATGGCGCGGTAGTACGAGAGGTTCTCCGTCATGTGCGTGCGGATGCCCTCGAAGACGGCAAAGTGCCTGCCAAGGAAGCTAATCTCGTTCCACGTGCTCGGCGTGAGCCACGAGTCGTCGGGGTTGTCGCCCGCCTTCTCAATGAGGGAGGGCCCTTGCAGGAGGAAGCGGAACTCGTCCTCGTTGACGCGGTGGTCCTGGTCGAGGATGCGGATGCACAGGTAGAAGGAGAAGATGAGTTTGTGCTTCTCAAAGAGGGAGCGGCTCACGTTCTGGTAGAAGCTGAAGGTGAAGTAGTCCTGCAGGTTCTGCAGACGCTCGGCAAGGCTGTCGGCGCGTGCGGCCTGGTCAATCCCGGCAATGAACAGCTGCACGAACCACTGGAGGGAGTACTGGTACATGGGGTCGATGTTTGCCAGGGTGGAGCAGCAGAAGTAGAGGCAGGACGAGTGCTTCGCAATGGGGCGGTACTCCTCGCGGCTGGCGTTGATTTCGACCTCGGCCTCCTCGGCCTCGGCCACCTTGGCCACAATCTCCGTCGTCTTCTTCTTGGACTCGTTCAGGTACTCAATCATCTCCACATCGTCCAGGATGTCGCCCTGCACCTCCTCCAGCTTTCGCAGAATGGTGCGCTGGATGTTGGCGAGGTCCGCCTTCATTGCGGCGGTGTTCTGAATGAGGTCGCTGCGGCGGCTCTCCAACTCTCTACGCTCCTGGCCCACCACGACGCCGAGCAGCTGGTCCTCCAGCCCGCCCGGCGTGATGAAGAAGTTCAGCAGCGTTACGCGCACCATGACCTCAGGGGTGAAGTGCGGGTTGGGGTGCTTCGTTGTCATGAAGAACTTGAACTTGGGGTTCCACGGAATCGCGGTGTCCGACAGCCGGATCATCTCTGTCCCACCCTGCACAAACGTCTGCCTGCCGAGGAGCGGGTTGAGGCTCGCATCGATGTCCTCCGTGACGTTCTCCAGCAGCACGGGGCGACCGGCTCGGATGCAGAACTCGATGCGCTTGATCAGGTCCTTCTGGGTTGGCTTGAGCACCTCGAGGGAGTCCTTGTACGTTTGCCGAATCCACCGGTTCGCCTGCGTCTGCGGGTCAATCATCAGCGGCCAGCGTCGCGCCTTGGTCAGGATGATGGCATTCTCAATGGATAGAACGTCCGTTGGCAGCCCGTGAATGGTCCACTCTTGAGTTTGCACTGGGTCCTGCAGGGTGCCGAACACGGACAGCTGGTGCTCGCTGTGGGGGATGCCACGCTGCTTCAGCTCGGCCTTCCACGTGTCGATGAGGGCGGCGCGGTATGTCGAGGTGAAGGCGCCGCAGTAGGCAACCTGACCAGCAGCGGCGAGCATGTTGCCCATGAGGTACTTGGCGTTGCGTTGCAGGTCCTGCACGGAGCTGGTCCAGCTTCTCTTCTCGTTGGCCAGCCCGCTAATGAGCATCTCTGCGCGCTCCAGCCTCAGCTCCGTCCGCTGCACCGTGTCCGCGAGCTCCGCCATCTCCTTCTCGGCGCTCTTCTTGCGCGACTCCATTTCCGCCAGAGTGCGGGCCACCTCCGCGAGGCGGTCCTCGGCCTGCTGAAGCTTCTCTTGGGCTTCGCGGTTGGCCTCCTGGGCCACGGCAAGGCGCTCTCGCAGCGGCTCCACCTTCTTGTTCACCGCGTGGAAGCGCACCATGGCGTGTGTCCACTGGCACATGGCCGCACAGGCCTGGCTAGCCCCCGCAATCTTCTTTGGCGTGAAGTCCTCGGACGTCACCAGCGGCAGAACCGCCTGGATAAGCTTCTCCGGGATGTGCTCCTTGTCGTAGTTGACGAGGCGCTGCATGAGCAGGTTAGGATTGCTGAGCAGCTGGTCCTTTGCCGTGGCCCAGTAGTCCGGCTTCTTCTCCTCCATGGACCCTGCCTGCCGCATGACGGGCTTGATCTGGAACAGGATGCACATCCCCTGCATTGTCATGACCACGCCCGGGGTTGGCGCCTTGTAGCTGGCCACCTCCGTGATCTGGGAGGACTTGAGGTTCTTCAGGCTCTCCAGGGCCCGGTCCAGTTCGGGAAGGGCCTCCGACAGCTGCTCCTGGGCTTCCTGCTCGATGGCCTGGCACTCGGACTGCATCGCAGCCACCGCCTCGCGCTCCCTCTGTGCCTCCTTCCTTGTTTCCTCGGCCGAGGCCGTTTGCTCCTCCATCTCTCGCACGAGAGCCTTGATCGACTCGCTCTTCTCCAGCAGGATAGGCTGACTCTGCGCGAGCGTCTGCTGCAAGCCTGCCACAGCGTCCTCCGTCTCGCGCAGCTTCTCGAGTCCGTTCACCAGCCGATTCTGGTTCGCTGTGTTGTCCTCGGTCTGGGACTTGAGCAAGGCGCCAAAGGTCTTGAGCAGCTCCAGGAAGGACGTCGGCGTGACGTAGTTGTAGCGGCGGGTTTCCGCGAGGAAGCGTTGCGACATCTCCTCGACGCTGGAGTGAATGCGCACACACACCTCGGTGCACGCCCCCGCCTGCTCCGGTGTCAGATCGGCAAAGCCGGCGAAGTGGCTGTTCGCGACGCTGCGAAGCGCCTGGTCCGGCCACGCAAAGAACCAGTCAATGGTGCAGCAGTTCACGAGCGCTGGGAACATGCGCAGGCGTGCGCGGAACGGCTCACCGAGCGGCGACATGCACATTGACATGTGCAGGTTGAGTCGGCAGGACCGCACAAAACGAGCGTAGACGCTGACCTTGTCGAGCGGCACGCTCTCCGCCATGCAGATGGGCTTCATGGCGTTGAGGACATCGTCAAACTCCTGGCCAAGGAACAGGTTTGGCACCTCGCCAGCGTTGAGGAGGTTGTTCACGTCCTCGAGCATCGCCTCCTGCACAATCTGGGCATCGGAGAAAAGGAACAGCATCTGCTTGTTGCGGAAGCCCACCTTGCGCAGCACGGCCTTCACGTCCTCACGCCAGGCGTTCATGCCGTAGCCCTTGGACACCTCAATCTGGAAGAGATCAAACTCGTTCAGGTGAGCCGCAAGCCGCGTGAGCGATTGACGACCCGAGCCGCCGACGCCGAGCAGCAGTACGTGGCCGCCCGGGTTCCGGATCGCGCGGGCGATGCGGCAGACATGCTGCACGGCATCGGCAAACATGACAAGGTCCAGCTTCTGGCCCATGGCCTGGTTGTTGTACTCTTGCAGCTCTCTCTCAATGCACTGCACGAGCGCGCCAAAGTCGTCCACCTGCTGGTACACGCGCTGGCTGGGGGTGCTGCCCATGAAGTCAACAAACAGCAGCTCGCCCGGCGCGGCCGCCGGACGCGATTCGCCCTTCTTGCCCGGCACGCCGATAACATCCTCGTAGGAGAGCTTGAACTGCTTCTGCACTTGCTTCTGGAGCAGCTTGTCGAACCACTCGTGGTCCGCCGTACTGACTAGGCGGTCTTTGAACGTGCGCATCTCCTCATGCAGCCAGAGGCGAATGAAGGCCGGCACCGTCGCCGCCGTCTGCGGTGTCGCGTTCGCCATGCCAGTGATGACCTTGGCGAGGTCACGCATGTTGAAGAGGTAATGGGGACGGGACGGGGTGGGACGCAGCTCCTTCAGCACCGTGTTGAACACGTCAATGGAGGCGGCGACGAGGGACTGCACCTTGCCTCGGATGTCCTCAGGAAAGGGCGTGAAGTAGCTCTCCAGCAGCGAGGCAAAGATGCGCTTCATGTTGTCATCATCGACCTCTGGGAACGCGATCTGGTTAAAGTGCCGGAGGAACCGATTGGTGATCTTGCTGCGGCCGCCCCCTGGCGGGCCCATGGCCCCAGTGAGGATCACGTCGACAATGTTGAAGAACTCGCGGGTGCGGCGGTCGTACCAGCCGTGGTGGTCCATGTACTGGCGCAGGAGTTCGATCGGCGGCTGCGCGCCGTACTGCTCCTTCATGGGCATGTTCATGTCGTCGACCAAGACGACGAACTTCTTCCCGAGCGGTGCACCCCAAATCTGCGGCGATGCACGGCGACGCACCTCGAACTTGGAGAAGATCAAGTCCTGTGTCTGGTTGGCGCTGGTGCGGGCGGAGAAGGTGAAGAAGATGGGCGTGAACTCCTTTGGCATCTCGCTCATCAGCAGCTGCTGCAGCAGCACCGTCTTGCCTGTGCCCGTTGGGCCGCAGGCGAGGAAGTGGTACGAGTTGGTGAGCAGCAGCTTGGCAACGTACTTGTAGCGGGCGACATCCGCGGTGGGCACGATGATGTCAGCCATGTTCGCCCGCGTCACCTGCGTGGTGAAGACAGGCAGGCGGTCGGTCCAGGGGACCCAGCACCGCTCCTCCGGGATGAACTCGTAGTCCTGGAGGCAGCCAATGACCGGGAGCTCAATGTTCACGTTGCGCAGCTGCAGCTCGTCGCGCAGAAAGCGATCGAAGCGCTGTCGACTGGTCTTGTCACCCGTGGCGCCAAAGGACCACACAATGGCAAAGACCAGAAAGTGCAGGTGGATCTCGCGCAGCAGGTCGAGCTTGTCCTGCGGGACCTCGTACGTGCGTGTGGGGGTGTAGGGGGTCAAGAAGGAGGCGAAAATGTTGAAGCACGCGTTCGTCAAGTTCGGCCATACGGAGGGGCTGTACTCATTCACCTGTGTCTGGACAAATTGGATGAGAGCGGGGAAGAGCCGCTGGCACACTTCTTCCAGGTGCTGCTTGTACGGGTCCATGGTGGGCGGCAGGCAGTGCATCTGCCAGTTCCTAATGGTGCTGTCCACGCCAATGCAGGTGTCAGGGGACATGTAAATCATGCCGGCGCGGGACACGGTGGCAGGGGAGGCGACCGCGAGGTCCTCGACCTCGAACCAGCAGTTCATGTACGGCGTCATGGTGATGATCTCCCCAGAGATGAGACACAGTTTCTTGTTATCGTCCAGCACCGTGTTCATCGACTCAATCCACAGTGCGTCTACGGGACCGTCAAAGATGATCCACTGCCGAGCGTCCGTGGTGTCCCGCGCGGCGGTGCGGAAGAGCTCGCCGACGATGCCATCCCGCCACTCCCCCGTGGCTTCGTCAAAGCCGCCGTACAGCTGCGCCATGGTGATGGACTTTGGGTTCAGGGTGTACGTCTTCACCTCCGCGAAGCGCTCCAGCCCCTTTTCCTTGCGCAGCGCCGTCATCGCCGCCTGGAGCACCCGCGCGGCGGACGTCTTGCCGCCCATGGTGGGGCCCACCGACATCTGCCCGTGGCGCAGCACGCTCATCTCGTACAGCTGGATGCACTTCCTGAGGAACATCTCGGTCGGCTGCAGCTTCATCTCCGCCGTCTTCGTCTCGAGCATGCGGACGAAGTCTCCGTAGTCGGCTGGGGGCAGCTCCACCCCGGGAAAGAGGTCCGAGGTAATGCCGCTGAAGAGCAGAAGGTCCTCCTCAAGGAACTTTGGCGCGTTCGAGTCGCGCAGCGCACGCAGCAGCAGCACGTCCTCCCGCTCCTGCGGGTTCTCCCGCTTCATGAGGCCGGCAGCGGAGATGACCGTGTTCACGGCCCGCATGCCAAAGTCGTAGTGGTCCTGCGAGGAGAGCTGCTCCGAGCTGAGTTTGAATGTCATGACCATCTTCTGCGCCAGCCTGCGCGAGTCCGAGTAGCCAAAGGAGAAGAGGCGGATCTCAGCGATCATGGCGTAGTCGGGCACCATGCAGGCCACGGGGCGGAAGAGGACCTTGAGGTTGTCGGGGAGCTCGGTACGCCCCGCGTAGCCCGGGTTCATCGTGATGAAGACAGAGTACGACGGGTCGACAACGATCTCAGTGCCCTCGAAGGGAATGCGGTACCGCCGCGTGCGAGCGGCTTCCTGCAGCGAGGACACCTGCTGCGCCACGACGGAGAGCACCTCGACGTCGATGCGGTTGAACTCGTCGAAGCAGGCCCAGGCGCCGGCCTGTGCGAGGCCCTTGAAGAACTTGCCCATGGACGCGTAGGTCATGCCCTCCTGGCAGTTGAACACCACGCACTGCTTGGCGACGGCCTTGGCAAGATCCTTCACCGTTTCCGTCTTGCCAGTCCCTGCGGGGCCGGCGGGGGCACCGCCAAGGAACATGTGCATCGCACCAGTGAGAGTGAGATAGATGCGATCCGTGAGGGGTGTGATGACGAGGCGCGTGGTGTTGCCAAGGTACTCACCGCCGTAGCGGAACTGGGCCTCCACCTGGCGCAGGTAGCAGTCCCCGTTCTCCCAGTAGCTGCGGAGCTGCGAGACCCAGTCAAAGTCGACAACGCTGTCCACCTTGTCCTCCGTGAGCTTGTCGACGATATCCCTGGCGTGCACCTCGATCGTGATGAGCCCGCTGAGGTTCATGCGCTGCAGGTTGGTCAGCGACTCGCGCACCGTCTCGACCAGCACCATGAGGTTGTCCTTTGCCTGTGGCGCGTACGGAGCGAGAGAGCCGTGCTGCTGGAGGGACTGCTCACACTCGTGGGTCCACAGAATCTGGCTCACCGCGATCGCCACCTGCCCTGGTGCTTGCAGGATGAAGTCCTTCTTCCTCATCGTGGCCGCGTCCTTGATGCCCTTGTCCAGCTGCGTGCGGATGGAGACTTTCATCATGCTCTCAATCTCCGTCAGCCAGTTCTCCACATACTTGCGGGGCAGCACCGACTGCGTGAAGGGAATGTACTCCTTCATGTGCGAGTACATGCCGAACATCTCGTTGTCCGGCGTCCGCATGTCAATGCTTGCGATGCTCTCAAACAGTTTGCGGAACTGGGGCTGGATCTTCTGCGGATCGCGGGCCTCGGACAAGATGGTGAGCAGCTCATCGTCGGAGAGGAAGTAGAAGCGAGCGAAGGAGGCACGTTTGTTCTCCAGGTACTGGTTCAGCCCACGCTCAACAATCTCCAGGGTGTTGTTGCTCTCCTTTAGCAGCTCCACACAGCGCTCTGTGGTGGTGGCGAACGGCATGATCAGGTCCACCTCGTGCGCGGTGGTGGTGAGAAACCTCCAGTTCTTGTTCACCTGCTCAAACCGCTTGTACTCGTTGGGCAGCTGGCGGGCGATGTCCTCGGACTGGAAGATGGGCTCGAGGTAGAGCCAGGACTTCTGGCACACCATCCAGCCGTCAAGGGTGTCCTGGACCACCTTCAGCGAGGCCTCCCACGCGGCAATCTCGTCCTCGAAGATCTTCTTGAACGGCGAGAAGGACAGGGACTGCGTCGTAAGCATCTGGTCGTCCAGCATCTCCTGCGTGTCGTCCACCACCTCCTTGGTGGCAATAAAGCAGCCTGTGTCCTTGTGCGGCTTCAGTTTGAAGCGGAAGTCGTCCCACTGGGTCTTCATTCTGGCAAGAGCACTCTCGATTTGGTACTCGCGCGAGGCGATTTCGGACATGCGCATCAGGGTATCCGCGTGATCGCGCAGTCGCATCGAGATGACGTCGTCGAGTGTCTTGAGCGAGACGCCGGGGCGGATGTCTGTGCCCAACTCCTTGGACAGCTGGTCCCAGTGGCGCTCCCGCATCCCCTCCGTGCGCAGGTACTTTATGGTCGGCACCAGCGGCCGGAAGGCGTCCATCTTCTCCACTGTCACCTCGGCAATGTGCATCAGATCGGGCGTGAGGCGGGGGTCGCGTGTGCACTTGCTCATGACGCGGTAGTCATCGAGCACGCGCTGCTCCAGCGCACCGGCGTCAATTTGGGCAAACGGGGTGGCGTGCCACTCGGCCATCGCGCTCGTCCAGTCATCGACGGTTAGCCACAGCGCGGTGTAGGGCTCAAAGTCCGTGGAGAGCTGGTGCGCCGCCGAGAAGTCGGTCTTCTCCAAGTTGAAGAGGGCCTCGTGCTTGTTGAACATGTTCGCCTGCTGCCGCAGCGCACCAATCTTTTCCACCACCGCGCGCACGTCCTTCGCGATGTCCACCTGCCGACTGATGCTGTTGTGCTGGTAGTACTGTTCCACCACCTGCTGCATCCGCTCCACCTCCTTCTCAAAGAGCTCCTCGGAGCGATTCATGGTCGCCACAATGCACCGCTTCGCCTCCTCGAGCTCCTGCAGCCGTTGGTTGATCTCATCGTCGAGGCGGGAGGGCCACTCAATCGCGCGCCACTTCTTATTGAACTCCTCCTCGGTGAGGGGACGCTGAGACAGGTCCAGCACGTCGTGGATCTCGCGGGCTTCCTGGATAAGCAGCTGCAGGTCGAACACCTGCTCAGGGACGCCTTTGATAAAGTCCTTGATGGCAACCACCTCCTCTGGTGTGTCGATCGGCTTCATCAGGTTGTTGTGCAGGGCGGTGAACCTCGCGTCCACGTCGTTCTCTATGTCAACGGCTCGCCTCGCCATGATGTCGAGGATGCCAGCCACCGCCTGGGCACACTTCGCGGCCAGACGCCGGCGAAGGTCCGTGCAGTCCACCCGCACGAGGCCCAGGTTCACCTCGACAGGGATGCGATCGAGTACCTCTTCCTGCTGGCGCAGGTGGCGCTGGATCTCCGGCTCCACTCCGCGCGTTTTCGGAAACGCGGTGTCGAACTCCGACAGGTACTGCTCAACGTCGAGGGAGATGAGATCGGTGAATGGCGCGAATGTGGTGAGGTAATGGGCCATGGCGGTCTCGGTGCGGTCGAGCACCGCGTTCACGCGGGCGAGGGTGGACAGGAGGAAGGGATCCTCGGCTCTGGGCACCTCAATGAAGGCAGTAGTCGGGTCGTGCAGGAAGTCAAAGAGGCGCCGCTCCACCGAGCGAACCTCGCCGTGCACCATGAGGCACCGCTTGACCAGCCCGCTCAGGGTAGCGCGCATGTCTGCCACCGTGGAGCTGTACTTGACCACGTTCGCGGCGGCAGCAGGTTTCCCATCGCTCGCAGCCGCTCCTCCCTTGTCCGGTTCGGTGGTGGACATGCTTCGGTCGATCGTCTCCTCCCCTTCTTCCGCCTTGCTGCCGCGCGCCGCGTCCTTTCCGGCCCCGTTGCCGTCACGGCCTCTGCCCACGGTGACGGCGTGGTCTTCGGCAAGGGAGACGAGGAGGAGCGGAGCGCTGGTGTGATTCGGTTTGCGGAGAAAATAGCGACTGACGCGCGCGTCGGCGCCAAAGGGGGTGGAGGGGGCAGGGTAGCTGCCCGCGGTGGTCGTCACGGTGGACATGTTTGTAATGTGCACCTCAACGTTCCCTGCATCCTCGATGAACCGCGTAAAGGCCTCGATGGCGGTCTTCAAAAGGTGTAGCACAGCGTCTTGCATCTCCTGCGCCACACGGGACAGGAAGCGCTGCGTCTGGGAGCCTTGGTACTCCTCCTCGTTCTCAAAGTGGAGGTGGACAGCCCTCTCCGATTTGGGCACCGCCGCGAGTGTCCTCTTGACGGTTTCGCAGTACGCGTTAGCCCACATTTCGCGCAGCTGCCTCGCGCTCTCCCGCACCGCCGCCGTCTCCACGTCGTCGAGGTGCGCCGGCGTGAGGGGACGCAGTTCCTCCAGGTCGGCAGCCAGGCGGAACACCTGACGGGAAAGGAGGAGCGTGTTTGCCTCGCGGAGCTGTCGAAGCAGGTGGCCCGCATTGGCCTCCCGTGAGAGGAACGACTGTGCCTCGAAGGAAGCCACCACCTCATCGAAGTGGGAGCACTGTGAGGGGGCAATGCCGTAGGCCGGTGCGGCCAGGTGTCGTCGGCGTCCGGGGTGGAGCCCGTCGAGGGACTCGTAGCTTGCCCTCACAGCCGCGGTAGCACTGTCCATCTCCGGTGTCGCCGCTGCCCCAGTCAAGATGGTGTTGCCAGACCACCGCTCCGTCACTTGGCGCAGCAGATCTTTGTTCATGCAGCGCTGGTAATCGGCCCGCACCTCCTCCAGAACGGACTGGGCGTCGATGTTGCTCTCGCCCTCGATCAGCATGGGTGTGGTGAAGGCAAGATCACGGATGCGGGCAAGGACGGCGGCATCGATCGCTTGGTACTGGTCGGGCGGCATCGCACTCGCGCACAGGTCCGCGTGGAGCACGGCAACGGCCGCCTCTCGGCGGAAGTACGCCGCAGCCAGTCGGTCCGCGAATCTCACCGGGTCCTCGGCGCGGAAGCAGACGAGGACCCGCACCGACTCCCACGACGAGACTGCGCGAGAGTCCCCTCCCGCAGCGCCGGGCTCCTCTTCGTCTGGGACAACGACAAACCGCTGCCTGCCGCCCTCCCAGCCAACGACACTGGCAGACACCCACGCGTCGGCGTTCTGCTTTCCGGGCTTGGGGAGGTGCGCAAGACAGGGAAGGCCCTTTGGCCCAGCCGCCGCGATGCGCTGGCGCCAGTCCGCCACGGAGAGCTCCTCAAATGACTCGTCGTCAAAGGCCTCGATGGGCAGCAGCGTGTGATACGAGGCGATGCCCTCTTCCCCGGCCACGTGGTTGACATCCAGCGGCACGCCTCGCGCGGTGAGCAGGTCACGGAGAGGCGCGCAGCCCTCGTCGTAGCGCTGGCGCTTGCGGCGGACCACCTCACTCCTGTCTAGTTCCCCGCGGATAGAGACACGGGGGGCCATAGTTTTTGGTGCCGCGTCCTCCGGGACAGGAGCAGTGGTACTGGCAGCGGCAGCGGCACCGGCACCGCGGAGCTTCACGCGGCGCACAGCAGCACCTGAGGGCTGTGCCGCCTTCACGGGGGTCACCTGCTCCCTCAGCCACAACGGCGGCTGCGGCACGTGTGCGCGATGAGGGGGTGTCGTGCACGCTGACCCACCCACCTCATTCGTGGCCGCGACACGAGCGCGGGGCGTGTCCGGGCCACCAGCTGCCGCCCTGCGCTTGTCTTCCTCCTTTTGCTTCAGGTGCGCGCGGCGCAGCGCAATCAGCTCGTCGGCGGAGATGGACATGTGGGGGTCTGCACAGGAGCACGAAAGTGGAAGCACAGAAAGAAGAGAGAGATAGGGAAGGGAACGGGGGAAAGATGTTGACTATGTACACGGGGCAGAGGGAAAGTCCAGGTTCACTAGTGGGCCACCTTCTGGGTTGACGATCTCCAAAAGAAAAGGGTGCAGATACTCTCTCTCACACACACACAGGAGCGTGAGCGGGATACCAGAATACTCTCAGCTGGTCTATCTGGGGGATGTCAGCGATGTGGTCACACCGCACTAGCAACAAGAAAGGAAAGGAGGAAGGAATGAGGGGGGACAGAGAGGCATGGTGAGTACGCGCAAACCTCAACAACAGCTCCCAGTGTGGGAGCCAACACGATAGACCGGAGGTAGGGAAGCAAACGAACGCACCAGCGGCCAATCCTTCGCAGAGCAGCCGTTGGCTGGTACTGTCTGCTGGGCTCCACGAGGTTGGCCCACCCAGGAGAGGATCCCTTCGCGCTGCCGCAGAGTCCCACACCTCCCTTTCCAAATGTACATGTGTATTCTTCGTTTACCTTTGGGCGAAAAGCAGAAATCAAAAGAGAAGATAAAACTCTTGCCGTGGTGTAGCGAACCGATGTCACACAGACTGCGTGGTGTCACACACATGCACACGCCCACGCACACAGTCCCAGCACCACCTTACTTGCGGAGGACACCGACGGTCTTGCCGCCGCGACCGGAGGTGCAGGTGTGCTGACCGCGGACACGCAGGCCAAGGGCGTGGCGGATACCACGGTGGGCACGCATCTTCTTCAGGCGCTCAAGGTCATCGCGAAGGCGGGTGTCAACCATGGAGCTGGACAGGTGCTCGGTCTTGCCGGTCTTGGGGTCGCGCTGACGGTTGAGGAACCAGTCGGGGATCTTGAACTTGGCGGGGTCCGCGATGATCTCGGCAACCTTGTCGAGCTCGTCGGGGGTGAGGGTGCCGGCGCGGCGCTCAACATCGATGCCGGCCTTCCTGCAGATGAGGTACGACATGCGGATGCCGATACCCTTCACGGAGCGGAGGGCAAAAGCCACCTTGCGGCGTCCATCAACATTGGTGTTGAGGAGGCGCACAATGTGCTGGAAGTGTTCGGGCTGGATCGTCAGGGACATTGCGTTCGTTACGGGAGCTTGAGGAATGGAGTGTCGTGTAGAAAGAGAACAGACAACGTCACGTCATCAGAGAGGGAAATAGAGGAGGAAGATGGAAGGGCCAAGAGGATTGAAGTAGTGTACTGTTGCCCTTCGCGCTATCTGAGCACAGAAAGCAATGTCAACTCAGGGCATCTTTATTGGCTCCCCCCCCCCCCCTTCATCTGGGTTGCAAGGCATCAAGCGGCATACCTCGTCTCCGGGAGGCATCACAGGAGGAGACAGCCGGAGGGAGAACGTCATGGGACGCGGGCATGGCATGTGTGAATGGCCCCTTCCCCTCTCTCTCTCGTCCTGTGCCCCTCCTCATTCTCTCTTCGTCGTGGTATGTTGTAAGAATGTGAGAGTAAATAAGAAAAAAAAAAGCGAAACAGCGGTGTCGAAGCAATGTGTCGACAAGCTATCCCCTCATGCAGCGACGCAGTACGCGGTGCATGGCGGTCGGTGCTGCCTTGACGTAACCACCACCACCTTACTTGCGGAGGACACCGACGGTCTTGCCACCGCGACCGGAGGTGCAGGTGTGCTGACCGCGGACACGCAGGCCAAGGGCGTGGCGGATACCACGGTGGGCACGCATCTTCTTCAGGCGCTCAAGGTCATCGCGAAGGCGGGTGTCAACCATGGAGCTGGACAGGTGCTCGGTCTTGCCGGTCTTGGGGTCGCGCTGACGGTTGAGGAACCAGTCGGGGATCTTGAACTTGGCGGGGTCCGCGATGATCTCGGCAACCTTGTCGAGCTCGTCGGGGGTGAGGGTGCCGGCGCGGCGCTCAACATCGATGCCGGCCTTCCTGCAGATGAGGTACGACATGCGGATGCCGATACCCTTCACGGAGCGGAGGGCAAAAGCCACCTTGCGGCGTCCATCAACATTGGTGTTGAGGAGGCGCACAATGTGCTGGAAGTGTTCGGGCTGGATCGTCAGGGACATTGCGTTCGTTCCTAGGCGGCAAAGACGAGAGAAGAGAAGAAGGGGTAAAGGGAAGGGGAGGAACAGGAGAGGAAAGGTGTGTCAATGAGAGGAGGCAGTGAAACATCCACAAGACATAAGGGGAGAGGGGAAGACCCTTTCACGGGGTGTGTCACGCATACAGTGGGCAAGATGGAGAGAGAGAGAGGGAGAGAGCCTGGCCCCGTGACCACCATGATCCCCCCAGTCCCCTTGATTACTTCACACATGGGTCACTTTCCCCCATCGGTGGGTCCGATCAAGAGTGTGCAACTACAGCAGCATTGCACCCCTTCTGCGTCATCCACGATACACCGTTCTCTTCAGTGTATGAGGGAGGGTGCGCTTACAAGTCATCGTTGTGAGCCACTTTCTTTGCGCGGCCCACCACCAGGTCCACTGTGTCGCCCACCATCACCGCCTGTTGCCGTAAAGGCACGTTGCTGTCGAGCATCTGCCTTGGTGCAGCGGCAAGCACGAGGAGGGAACGCTCCGCCGGCCCAAACCAGCGCGGCAGTCGATCAATCACGTCCTGCGGTGTGTCTGTGTCTAGGTTCAGTTCGTCCAGAATCATTTCCGCCCCTGAGCTGGCACGCACACGGACACAGTCGGTGTCGGTCCCGCAGATTCGGATGCGCTCTTCTTTTGGCATTCTTGTGTCTGTGTCGAGCATGTTGCCCGTGGCGAATGCCACCAACGCGCAAGTGACAAAAGCCCACAAAGTCACTATCATCAAGAAGGAAGGCAGTTGAGCCATGTTCGCGCTGTGGCGGCGGTGGCGCGGGCGAAGAGGCAATAGAAGGGGAGGAGGAGGGGGGGGGGGAGAACGGAGAAGGCTAGCTGCTGTTGGCCCTCCTAGAGAACACAGAGACCTGAACGAGAGACGGACACAGAGAGAGAGAATGAGGAAGGGAGGTGGGTTCATGTTGAAGGTTTGCCAAGAGGCGACAGCCGCAAGGACCGGTACCTCGACTTCGCGCGTGTATATGGCAGTGCGTCACGTGTTCCCTCCCCCCCCCTCTCTGAGCCGTCTTTCCTTTTCTCCTGCTCCACTTTGTCGTGTGTGTGTGTGTGTGTGTCTGTTTGTCTGTGAGATCTCGAGCAAAGGAAACAAGCCCAAGGAGTGGAGGGCTTCCCTCCCCCCCCCCTCCTCACCCCAACGTGTACTGCAACACGAGGCGCTCGCCCTGTGTGGTCGTGTACAGAGGAGCCTGTGGTTCCGCTGTGAAGTCTGGATGGGCGGTGAAAAGGTGTGGGTGCTGTGCCACCCCCATTGTGCCGGTGCAGCGCCGCAACTCTGCATCCAGGATGTCAGCGACCTCTTCCGGAGTGCAAAGCAGCGAGGCGGTGAGTTGCCTTGCGGTGTGGTGCAGGCGCTCGCGGGCATCGGCGTCCTCTCGCCACCGCGGGAAGCGGACGGAGCCGAGGGATGGCTGCGGCGTGTCGGGACCCTTTGAACTGTCATTTCCGTCCTCGTCGGGGGGCTCGCGCTCTCCTGAAGCGTCAGAATGTTCGAATCCCCCGGAGCGCACGCGCAGGGAGTCCTGCCGGTAGTGCTCCTGTATGAGTCGTGCGGTGCTGCCGGAGATTGGCTGCTCGTTGACGCCGCGGAGGATTTCCTGCCCAGCACTCGCCTTGGTGCTGGCCACGTACTTGGCGTGGTACCACGTTTCCTTGCCCGGTACGAGGTGGTGTGGCGGTGGACGTGGGCTGTCCGTGAGCAGCGGCAGCGGGTCGTACGCACGGCGGTCGATGCTCTCCTCGACAGCCACCTCGCCACGTCTGCCACGACGACCTCCTCCTTCCATCTGGTCGGGGTTTCCTCCGCCACCGCCGCCGCGGAGCTTCACCAGCCACGGCTCAATGGTGTTGGCCTCGATGAAGGCCCTCGCGTTGGTTACCGTCTCCTCGAGGCGCCACATGATGACGACGTGTGCCAGCTCCTGGAGAGCGTGCTCGACAAGCTTGCGAACGTATTGCTGCTCTCGGTCGAGGAAGACGGGGTAGCGCTCGACGCCACACATCGTCTCGCTCGCCAAGAGGAACGTCTGCAGCTCGCCGAACAAGGCCTCGATGACATCGGCCTTGGCCTTGGTGTTTGGCAGCCGCGTGCCGACAATGCTGTCCAGCTCCAGGTAGTCGTAGATTGCCAGGAGGCCGGGGTTGCTGTCGATGACCTGCTGCAGTCCACCGAGCTGCCCTGTCAGTCCGCCCTCGTCAACGGGAAAAATGCGGAGCAGGCGGTCGTGAATGACATACTTCACCACGCTGTCACCGATCATCTCACACCGCTCAAATCTGGCGGTGCGTGTGAAGTTGCCAGACAACAGACCGGCCGTGCGGTCCGTGGACAGCTGTAGGCTGTCCCTCACCACGCCCCGCTGCATCAAGAAACGGAGCACGTAGCGCATGCGCCACTTCCGCTCCCGCATGGAGCTGCAACTGAGAGACGGGATACGGTTGAAGTCGCCCGTGTGGGCTCCGGCGCCATCCGCGATGCCAGCATCGTGGCGGATGTCCAACAAACCCCACCAGTGCTGCACCACCACAGCAGCCCAGTCAACCTCCTTGAGGGACTGGGGAGCGCGCCGCGCCGTCTGCAAAGGAGGTAGGCCCGCCGTTCCCGGAGCGAAGACGTACTCCTTGCTGAACTCCCCTCCTCCTGCTGGCGCTTTCGCTGATTGCCGCTTCTCTTGCGACGGACTGCTCGAAGACATGGCCTGCGACAGAAGGTGCAGGTGCCAGTTCACAAGGGCGACAGCACGCTCCACGACGCCGAGACGGGCCTGGTGCGTGAAGTTTGAGGAGTGGGCGGCGTGCCCCGTGTCAACGGTCGACACCTGGCACAGCACGCACCGCTTCTCGCGCTGGTCAAGGAGGGATGCTGCCTTGTCGCCGTGCCTGCCGCGGCCGTCGCTCGCTACGATGGCGGCCGCCTCCTCCAGGATCTTTGTGGGGATCACAGGCCCAAAGGCCGAGGCCACCTGCTCTCGTCCGAACGTGGAGGTGAAACAGTAGGCGGCTGCGAAGGCGTATTGGGCCTCTGCGGGAGTGGTGGGCAGCAGCACAGCCACTGGTGACGAGGCTGAGGATGCCCTGTCGCCGCCGTTGGATCCCTCTTCGCACCGCTTCCTTGCTGACGTTGCCCCCACGCCTCGCCAGCTGGCGGCGCTGCTCGACGCAGCACGATGCCACGGCAGGGCGGATGGCGATGTGAGGATGCACCGACGCAGCATCTGTGATTATCGTGAGTGTTGATAGAGCATTGAATCGCTCAAGGAGAGAGCAAGCAGATGGAGGGATTCGCTGCTGATGCTGCTGCTGAGAGGGGGAAGGAATGAAGAGAGAGAGAGAGAGGCGAAACAAGAGTGTGTCTGCACGTATGCTCGTTCGGAGGCTGACATCGCGGCAAGGGAGTGATCCCCACCAACGCAAATAGCCACGAGTAACACTCGAGGAGGGCATCAAAGACTCATCAGTGTTCTCTACTTTACCCTTTGTCCGTTTTGATGTGCTGTTTATATTATAGGTATGGTGAGGAATGGACGGATAGAAGAGTGTGTGTGGGGGGGGGGGAGGGAGGAGGGATTAGGTGGAAAGAGGAATGCTCGTTCCGAAAGGGACCACGCGCTAGAGAGAGAGAGAAAGCGAGAGGAGGATAGAGAAGGGAAGCGAGCAAATATGAAGAGGAGAGTGAGATATTCGTCTTTGCGTGGAGTACAAGGGACAAGAGACGGAGGGATTGCCGTGACAGCAGAGGGAGGAATGAGGTGAGAGGACCGGGGGGGGGGGGTGAGAGGAGGGAGGAGGGGAGCAGAACTGTTCTCGCGGATTTGCGTCCACGATGATGGCGTGGACTGGAAGAAAGGAACAAGACGGAATGAGCAAAGAAGGAATGGAAGCGCTGCAACGCGCCATCTGGCCACCAAGAATGCTAGTCGGAAGGCCAAGGGGGCGTGGTCTTAGGGAAGTTGTCAATCAAAAAAATGTACAGGAAGGAAAGCAAGGAAGGAGACGCCAGGCGGCATCGCACGGTGTCAAGACTCCCCCCTATCCGTTCAAGCAATGCGTGCGGGCACCCTTCACCTCGGCGTTCCGTCAGAGGACGCGAACCAAGATGCTTTGGGGGAGGGGGCAGGGAGAGCTACAGGAGAAGGTTGATCAGGTCATCAACGGTGGGGCGGTCGGCTGGGTGGAACGCGCAGCTGCGCTGCACCATGAGAATCATGTCGGGATCGTCAATGCCGGGGAGAGCCAAGTCAGGAAGCATGTCGCACGCCGTACCACTCTCGCGCGCGTGCCGCACGGCACCCGCCAGTTGCACCACGAAGAGGTAGTCGGGCTCCGTGTTCGCGTGCCACGGCTGCCGGCCGGTGAGCATGGTCGCTAGCGTGAGGCCGAAGCTGTACACATCCGCTGCCGTCGACCACTCGCCCACAAAGGCCTCGGGTGCCATGTACCGCGGCGTCCCGCGCACGCCGCCAGTGCCGACGCTACGCTCCAGCGCCGCGGCACCAAAATCGGCGAGCTTGCACGTCCCCTCGGACGTCAGGAGGACGTTGTCGGGCTTGATGTCGCAGTGCAGCCAGTTGTTCTTGTGGAGGTAGGACAATCCGAAGAGGATATCGCGGCTGTACTTGCGCACAGCAGGCAGGGGGATCGGGCCGAGGCGGCGGATGAGGCTCCTCACGCTCCCAGCGGCCATGTACTCGGACATGATGAAGAACTGGCCATCCTGCACGGCGCAGCAGTCGTACGCGACAACGTGGTCGTGTCGAAGTTCGCTGAGCGTCTCCACCTCGCGAATGAGCTGCGGGGCGTTGTAGTCGTCGACGGGGAAGGCCTTCATGGCGACAAAGCCCCCGCTCTCGGAGATGGCCAGGAAGACGTCGCCAAAGGCACCCCGCCCGAGCAGGTCGTTGGTGCGGTAGAAGGACTGCCCATTGACGCTGGTGATGTGCTGTGGGAAGTTGGACGCGCGACCGGAACTGGAAAGCACACCGGCGGAGCTGAGGCCACCGCCACCGCCACAGCCACAGCCGCCACAGCCTTCAACACTTCCGTTGTCATTGTGGCTGCCCTTTTCGGTGCCGGTGATGCCCTTGCTCTTGGCAGCATCGCCACTGCCGCCGGGCCCGCTGCTGTGGATAGAGCTTTTGTGGGCGAGGGAGGCTTCCATGCCCGTCGGAGATGGAGATGGGATGCTCGGCGTGCTGCCATAATCTATGGTGACCACCGGTGCGTCGACACAGGCGCGCGCGGCCAGCGACGACGACGAGGGTGAAGTGAAGGAGGTCCGGAGAGGAACAGAGTGCGGCGCTTCCGCGTCGAGGCCGAGTGGCCTGGGCCGCCGAGCCATCGACGGCAGCGGAGCTATGGTGTCTGAGTCGGCGATCGTGTCCTCCACACGCTGCTGCTGCTGCTGGCACTGCATTGGTTGGGGAGGATGGACCGCAGGGGTGACGTCGGCGGCGGCGGTGCAGCAGTTGTGCTGATCCTCGTCCTCGTCGTCGTCTAGCGGGGGCAGGAACACGGGGAACAGGGCATCCTCCTCGTTCAAGTTGACGAGAGCGGCGCTCCCCCCGTGGAAGCGCGAGGCGGTGGTGCGCTGTGCTGCGTCAATCATCTGTCTTGCCCGTGTCGTCTCCTCAACAACGGGGATGGTGGGTGGTGCTACTGTGGGCGAGTACGCATGCTCTGCCGTGCTGCGCGGACCGCTGAGGACGCCCGCCGACCCCGAGGGGAAGCTCGCCGCGGCCAAAATGCTGGTGACAGTCGCGCCAATGAAAGGAGGGTCTGTCCTATTGCTGTGCTCCGCAGGGGAAGACGCCATCGCTGGATTGTCGCTCGTGTGTGCTGCGGCGGCGCCAACTGCCGTCAGGTGGCACTCCCAACCGAGGTGCTTTGCCATGAAGTCCTCGCCTTCGGGAAGCTCCCAGAGAATCGCGCGGCGCTTGTACCCCTCCTTGATGGTGTGTGGACTATTGCAGATGAGTCCCAGCAGGCGCTGGACACACCAATGAAGCGGCTCCTTCTTCGCCTCTGCTGCCTTCTTGACCGCCTCCGCTGCGGCGATTGCGCCGTCGAGATGACGCCCGCGAATCAGCTTGAAGAGCTTCCTCGCCACCAGGTAGCCGGGTGTCCAGGACGAGGCGTTCGGGCCCACGACGGCGCTCACCAGGTAGTCGCCCCAGGTGTTGGTGTCAGGGCGGTAGATACTGATGACGTCGACCGGCACGCACGCAATGCTGCCTGAGGCGTGCGCCACCGCGTCTGTCACAAGGATCCGCTCACCCACGACGACAGCAAGGGAAAGCATCTGCCGCGCAACGGTGACGCTGTCCCCGCACACGACACGAGCGCGTTGAGTCTCCGTACCAATGGTGCCAACGTACAGCGGGCCGCCTGCAATGGTGATGGTCACGGGGAAGCCAAAGTTGCCCAGCCTGAGATCGTCGCGGATGTTTAGGGCACAGCGCACCGCCTTTTCTTGGTGGCGTACAACTGGGTAGTGGCAATTGAACGAGACGGTCACCATGTTCGTGTCCATGACGTCTACGACGCCGTTCGCCGCCTTGACGTGCGCCAGCACACACCCAAGGAAGTAGTTGATGACATCGTCGGCGTCCTTCGCCTCCACGGAGAGGTTCGCCAGATTCACCACCATGATGGTGCCCTTCACCAGCCGAAGTCCACCTTTGCGCAGGCGGTCATTCACCGCGGATGCCTCCATGTGCTCGCTCCCCGTGTAGCGTGTCTGGAACGAAACGGAGACGCCCTCGGCGGCGGCGGCGAAGGAGTGGTTGTTGCCTCCCTGCGTCAGCGAGACACGCTTGGTCCTTCCTCCTGCCATTGGCGAGGCTAGTTGCTCCCGGCGCGTCGAAATCAACTCGGTCGAGTGCGCGCTATCGCCGTCCGAGACTCGCGAGACGGAACGCCTGTGAGCACCACTACCACCACCACCACCTCGCGCGCCATGATGATGATGATGATGATGATGATCGGCGTCGTCACCTGTAGAAGAACTGTCCGGGAGTGATGCGTCCGACAAGGAGAGGACGTGCACATCGTCCTTGCTGTCAAGGAATCGTGCGTTGGCAGCGCGGTCACGTTCGCGCTGAGGTAGGTCCTGGTGCCCGTTGGCACCGTCTCTGTCGCCCCTTTCCTCTTCCCTCCGGTGCTCGTCGCCGGGGTTGAAGATGGTCGAGGAGTCATCGTAGAATGCGTGGCCCGGGGTCAGCAGGGACGGGGGCAAAAAGGGGCGGTAGGCCTTGAGGTTGTCCAGGATGCGCTGGAACTCGTCCTCAATGATGGTGGACGACAGAATGACTCTCCAGCACCGGTGGCGGGCAGTCTTTGAGTTTTGCTCTAGCACCTTCTCCATCTTCTCCGTGTCGTACGTCGAGGCGTGCGTGGCGAGCCGCGACACCAGCTGGATCACCTTTTGCATCTGGTTCACCGCGGTGGCCGCCACAAGGCCAAGAATGAGGACGCAAATCACAATGACGACGACACAGACCACAATCTGAATGACGCCATCCGTGCCGATGGTCATGTCGATCGGGGTTGCGTACGCTACGAAGTAAACAATGTTTGGCGCTGTGGAGTTGGTCCGAAAGCGCAGGAAATCTTGGTACGCGACGAGATAATTGTTCACCGTTCTGGTCACCGCGTACTCGCCATTGGTCTCGACATCCTCGTGCAGGAGTGAGGGCTGCAGGGTTGCCAGGAAGTCTCGTGCTATCCCCCTGAGCATGCGGTCGTCCTGGCAGTGCCCCTTGTCGCTAGTGGACAGGTCGTAGCAGTGTGACTGCTCGTTGAAACCCACCTGCGACGCAAGCACGTCCCCGTCGCTGGTGAAAACCAGAGAGTAGCTGTCATCAGCGCGCTGCAGCGTCGAGGCGAAGGTCTCGAACCAGGATTGCAGGTAGCCGCCCGTGTCGCACATGATGAGCTGCCCATTGGAGAGGTAATCCTGTCTCCGCAGCGTGATCGCATACATGCGCACCTTGCTAATCTCCGGGCCCTGGGACGGGGGAAGGAAGTACGACTTGTTGCCTGTCTGGTCGCGGAAGAAGATGATGTCCATGCTGATCATCCCGATGAGGCGGCTGTTCTCAAAGTCGTTGTTCGACGGGACATCGTAAATCTCCAACTTCAGCCCATCGTCGCTGTTCCGCGCGAAGTAGCAGTAACTCTGGTACTCCCGCGAGCAGGCCGCCACGAGCGCCATGGTGCTGCACGATGAGGTGCCAATCTCATCCTCTGCGCAGAAGGGAACGTAGATGGAGTAGGTGTCCACCTTCGCCGAGGTGGACAGCCACATTCTCCAGGCAAGCATAAAGTCCATAAACAGGGCGTTGCGCATTTCCTTTGCGTTGGTGTAGTTCTTTCCTTGTGTGTGGTACTCCATAAAGGAGAAGAGGTGGTTCCCCTCCTGGTTGAGGGCCACCTGGGCGTGGTGCAGCGACACCACGGAGCTGTTCAGCACGATGCGGTTCTTCGTCTCGAGCGCGCGCTTGCTCGATTCCTGGTTGAAGTGCGAGTTGGCGAACCCAATCGCAAGCCCCCCGGCCAGCGCAATCACGACGGCGAACACGACAATGAACAGCGTCAGGAGCCAGCTGTGTGCACGCATTTTCTTCACGTTCTCCGACTCGTACGGGGATGCCTCGGTCGCTGTCAGCTTGTCGTCTGACATGTCGTCGACATCGCGGTGGTAGCTGCCCGTGCGCGTGCCCGCGTCGAAGCCATGAGAGGCGTCGTACGAGTGCGGCATGCTGACGGAGAAGTCGAACGGCGTGTAGTTGCCCTCGCCGCCGCCGCCGCCATTGCCGCGTGAGCCGCGGGTGGCACGTGAAAAAGCCTGGCTCAGGTCAGCACCATTCCCCGTGGGTGGGGCAGCAACGACTGCTGTGTCGTCGCCAGTGGGTAGAGGCGGGTGGCTGGTTTTTTGCGAGTTGCTGTCCGACGAGGAGGGAGGAGTGGCGCCACTGTGGGCGTCGCTGTGTCCGTACTTGCTGCAGAGTCTTATCACGTCTCCATCGTCCATTCGCGGCGATCCTGCGAAGAAGTCGTCGCTGCTTGGCGTGCTCTTCGGCACGCGACTGCTATCCGAAGCAGGGAGCGGCGCCGTGTCGGTCGGCACGGCGCTGATGGACGATGTCGAGGTGGTGGTGGTGTGAGGGCAGCGCGTGTCTGCTCTCTTCCGGTGCGGGGATACGAGGAGCGCGCGATCGGCCTCCTCCGTGATGGGCGGCGATGAACCGCCCACCTTCTCACGGCGCGACACCACGGGCAGCCAGTTTTCCCCGTCAGCTGGCAGCAGGTGGGTCCGTGAGCCGCGACTGAGGGGGTTTGGGATGCTACGTGTGTGGTCCGGGCCGAGAGGCGTTCTTCGTGTGGCCGGCTCCGCCCTCGTGTCCCTAGTCGTGGCACCGTTTGCGCCGTGAGAGTCTACGCTACTCTCGCTGCTACTTGCGCGAGATGTTCCCTCCATTCCGAGATAATATCGGATCGGATCGCGAGGCAGAGAGAGATGATGAGGTTTTGATCGCTTACTTCTTTCAAGAGTGCTTATCAAGAGACAATGAAGGCAACGGCAGGGAATGTAACGGACAGAGAATCTGCTTCACAGGGGAGGAGAGGGGGTGTCCTCAGGGTAGGAACAGCGAAGGTGGAAAAGAGATAAAGAGGAAGAGACAAGAGAAAGAAAAAAAAAAAGGGAGAGAAGAGAAAAGGGACGGTTATGCGAGAGGAGTAATACAGAGGGGAGGAAGGGGGGAAGAATGCTTGGGTCAACCCGCAACTCTACTATTTTGTTGACGGGGAGAACGGGGCAAAGGCAGGAAGCTGAGCACACCAAATGCCTTTGATGAGCTGTGGGTTTGCTGATGTGGAAGGAGAAGTTAGAGAAGTGTGCCTCTGCGTTGGTGAGAGAGATATAACAACGGCAGAGAGAAGTCGGGAGATGAGAATAGAAAGGAGAAAGAGAGCGACAGGAAGAGGCAAAAGAGGTAAGCCCAAGGGGATGGCAAGTCAAAATATACGTGTGAGTGCTGGATTCGAAAAAAAAAAAAAAAGAGAGAGAGAGAGAGAGAGAGAGGACTGTAACCGCTTCCTTTGACTATGTGTATGAGTCTGTAAGGGTGTACGCGTGTATGTGTGTGTGTGCTGCTGCCTCACTCTCTACGTTTCTCTCCCCACCTTCGACCAACAGAGAAGGACGGCAACGCGATACTGATGGCGGAGTGCGAGAGGGGGGGGGGGGAGAGGGGCAAGTCTACAAGGGCAAGGACAGGAGAAAGGACCTTTATAGGCCAGTATCCCTGGACCTGCGATGATGAATGCTACCGTAGTGGAATGGGACGAGGGATGGAGGGAAGGGAGGAGCAAATAGAATGATGGCTGGCTGGCGGGGGGGGGGGGAGAGGGGCAGCACACCCTTCTCCTCTTGTGGTCCTTCACTAGTTGCCCCTATCACGGAGGTGGACGTTCGTCAGAGTTTTCACTTGTGTCTCCTTTGAGCTTACTGTCATCACATTCGGAGAAGTTGTTGTCGCTTTCGTTCGGTTGCTTGCTTGCTTGCTTCGTTCTCCCCCACCTCCTTGCATGTGTGTGCGTGCGTGCTTGTCGATGTGAATGGGACACGGGGAGCAGCGCGGCTACATCGCTCAAAGAGTCTCCACACACACACAGACACACACAGACACACACACACACAGCCAGAGGTGGGTATGAAATGATTGCCACTGTGTGTGCGCGTACCCAAACACACACATATATGGGCAGCTGCAAGGCGTCAGACCTCCATCCATTCCATGACCTTGCGGTGCAGCGTGCAAGCCTCACGGCACGGCGCAAACTCAAGGTCCTTGACGGACGCTAGGTCAAGGGCACCCGGCTCTACATCATCCTCGCAGATCTCTGAGAAGTCCGCCACATTGAAGGCGATGGAGCGCTGACAGTAGCCAAAGACGCGCAGGTGCGCACTGTCAGTGAGGAGGGCGTTGTACCACGAGAGGAGGTGCTGCAGCGTCCACGAGGTTCTGTTGGTGCTACTGCTGCTGCCCTGAAAGGGTCGGGGCGGGAGTCCCGATCCCTCTCGCGTCTCCTGCCACTGACTCGGCGATGAGGAACGCACGGTGGACGGAGGCGGCGGTGGTGTGGCCGCAGCAAACAACGTGTTCCGCGGTGGTGGCGGCGCGGCGCGTGTCGGCGATTCGGAGACGATGAAGGACCCCTCATCCAGCAACTTGCGCGTAAGAAAGCGAAAATGGATGAGGGGGATGTTTGGCTCGACCTCGCGTCGCGTGAGCCGCGTGCTCTCCGACTGCATGGGTGACAGAATGGTCGAGGACAGCCGCCCTCGTGAGCTGCGCAGCATCTGCGGCTGCAGCGTGCGCCGCGCCAGGAAGTTGCTTGCGTACCTGCCGCTGCGTGCAGTGGGTCTGTGCGGTGTGCTTGAGCGGCTGGCGAACTTGGCGTGGCTGCGTGCTTCTTGGTAGAGTCGCTGCTCCTCCTGCTTCGCGGCAACGCGCTCGAGTTGACGCGTCACCTGCCGCTTGTTCATCTTCTCAAAGCACATGCCCACAATGGCCTCCAGCACCAGGTTCCCGTCCCGCAGCTGCATCGTTTTCAAGATGCCGTCGCGGAGGTCGAGCACGACGGAGATGCGCATGGTGCCGTCGAAGTAGTGCTGCCGGTAGAAGATGGGGATGAGAAAGGAGGAGACGCGGAACGACTGCTGGACGAGTGGGACGGTGACAAACGGGTAGGGCGACGGCAAGTTCCCAATGATCTCGTAAATACGGCACAGGATCAGCGGCATCGGCGGCACACCCTCATGCAGGAACGCGTACTGGGTCCTCGAGATGTGCTCCGGTGAGTTGTTGAACATGGGCACCCCGACCGGAGTGCTGTTGATCATGTGCACCAAGGGCACGCCCTGTCGGTTTTCAAACACGCGGTTCCACACGGGGTGCACACGGCGGAACTGCAGGACGTCGTGAGTGTGTCCCGGGCCGTAGAGGCAGGTCATCACGCTGTTCACAATCTGCAAGTTGGCAAACCAGGCCCAGCCGTACCGCACCATGGCCCGCTGAAAACCGCCGCCAGAGGCAGAGGCGTTCAGGTAGGTCGTCGGGCTGCTCATTTGGAGCTCCCTGGCACCGCCAGAGTGCGGTGACCCCGCGGCGACATCCACCCCCGCTCGGCCGGCAGCACCCAAGGAGCGCGCGCTGACGGCAAGGGCAGCCGCGTCGGGCGCAGAGGGACCCCCGGCAAAGATGTTGTAGTTCCGCTCCACGCGACGGATGTTGCGCGTGGCGGCGTCCCAGATGGGGATGGATGGCCATCCCGTGAAGAACTTGCCGCGATACGCCGTGAGGGCGTGCGATTGACAGCGCTTAATGTCCACGGACACCTCCACAACGTGCAGTTGCGGCACCACTAGTGGGCAACCCATCTCTGTCGTCGGCCAGTCCGTGAAGAAGTGCTGGCAGCGCGACTTGGCGTTGCCAATGGCCTCCGACAAGAGCCCTTCCCATTCGCACTCCGTCAACGCCGCAGCGTTGTCCGTTGCCGCAATCATGTAGGCCTCCGCCTTGAGGCACTCCGGGTGGAACTCGGCCGACGGCGACAACGGGGACCTCCTCTCCCCGCCGCCGCGCTGCTGCCGGCGACCCGCCCTGGAGCTCGCTCGTGCCGCACTCTGCTTGCCGCTCTCTGACGCGTCCTCGCCGTCTTCGCCATCGCTGCCGCCGGACTCGGCCAAGCTGCCGCGGTGTGCCAGAACGAGACTCGACAGCTGCCCATCAACAAAATCCAGCGGAAGAATGCTGAGGCCGAGCGGGTTGAGAAACCGGATCGCGTAGTTGCTCTTCTGCTTCAGCGAGTCGCGCGAGGGGCCGTAGCTGTTCTCCTCGTAGAGGATCAGGACGCGCTGGGAGTAGGCGAACTCCTCTGGGAAGACGACCGGGACGACATCGATGGACACCGTCTGCGGGGGGATCGGCGGCACACAGCAGAGCAGCTGCTGGGACACGTCCTCCTGCACCTCCTCGAGCTCGTCTTCACTCATGCGCACGCCAACAACGAACTGGTCAATCAGGTCGTTGTGGAGAACGATGCTGTTCTTGCCTGCCTTGCTTGTCTCCAGCTTTCCGTCCGCGTCTCGCCGGGGGATCTCGTGCACGCCAATGACCAACTTCCCCTCGCGGTACGCGTTGAGGAAGCCACACATGAACTTGACACACCGATGCCGAATCTCCATCGCCGTGTGCGAGAAGTAGCTCTTGTAGTCCAGCGTGGTACTCTCTGGTCGCTGCAGGTTCTCCATCCACCGGTAGTAGCGCGTTGTGGAGGGGTTCAGCCGAGTACCACGCGAGTGCGCGGTGAAGGGGTTGTTGCTCACGGGAGCCTGACACAATTGCGGCGTCTCTTTCTCGTCCTCCTCGAGCGCCGTCTCGTTTGCCTGACACTTGAGGGATCGCACAGACAGAACTGACTGATGCGCCGCTGTGGTTTGACTCGTAGGGGAGGCGGCGCTGTCGACGTCTGTGTGGTGGCTAGCACCCACCGCGCTCGTGTGCGCCATGCTGCGGGAGCCATCAACGCCCTTCTCGTCACCGCACCGTGCCGCCGTGGATGAGGCGATCACTGAGGTAGGAGGGAGGAAGGATGCTACCGGTGACGCAGCGCCAGCGGCCATGGGCTGTGGCAGCGTCGTGAGCGCGAAGGCGGTGGAGGAACCTTGGTGGCTGGTGGTGGGCGAGGACCCACGAGGAGACTCTGCGTAGGAGAAGGTGTCGCTTCGCGGGCAGCCTCTCCGCAGCATCCGGAGCTGCCCGTGATCGCGGTTCCCCTTGCAGTCGTCCCCCTGACACCCGTCAGGTGCGCCATCCGCGTCGCTAAGGTTGCCTTCATTCATGTCGTTCGGATCCTCGTCGCCGTCGTCATCGGTGCTCCACGTGGACTCGCCGAGGCGGGTCGGCTTCTCGTGGTGTGCCGTGCCCCACATTGTCACCGGCGTCATCGCCTGCAAGGGCCTCTCCAACTCCACGAGGTTGGCCGCTGCCGTCGCGCAGGCGAGACGAAAGTTCGCTTCGTAGGACTCGTAGCTGTCAATCGCCTTTTGGGTCTCGAGGTTGTCCATGAGGCGGGTGTAAAGCATGCGCAGTTCCCAGCGGTACTTCTCCTCCTTGGTGTCCACCACGTCGAAGTGAATGCGGTGCGCGCTGTTGTTCAGGATGACCTTTAGGTACTTTGTCCCCTCCATGCCCTTCTTGAGGTAGAGCAGCACCTGCATGTGGTTCTCAATGGACTTTTTGAACCAGGAGATCTCCTGCACGGTCTCCCGTGAGTACTGGCGCACGCCCGTCGTCGGTGGGCTTCCCACACCCGACTTGGTGAACGGGCTCTCGTGGGCGGGGCCCGGTGCACTGGGTCCCCCGTTGCTGCCAAATGCGTCGTCGCCGGCTGTCCGGCGCGAGGACGTCGCGTCGACTGGCGCGGCCTTGCCCTCCGTGCTCTCGCCCGGGTTGTGAAGGTAGTTCGCGCCAAGCGACTCATCGGGGGCATCTGTGCGCAGCAGTGGCGGCCAGATCTCCGACGTGAGAAAGCGAATCATGCGAATTTTGAAGTCCTCTGCGCCGGAGCGAATGCCCATCTTCTTCCCACCCTGCATGGTCTTCCCAAAGTACACCACGGCCACCTTTGTGCTATTAAAGTAGAGGTAGTTCATCACGGCAGGAAGCACCACACGGGCCCTGGCCAAGAGCTGAGCCACCTCCGACTCGCCAATCGACTCGCTGGCGTTTTGGTGGACAATGAGCGCGTGGTCAGAGACCGTCCGCGCAGCCGGGACGAGGGGGCCGTGTGTGAAACCTGCCGTCGCCGCATTGCTCAAGTCTGTCCAGGACCCAGCCTTGCTAAAGCACGCGGAAGTGTCCTCGATCATGAGGGACTGCGACGACCCACGCGCAAGGGAGAGGGAGAGAGGGAGAGAGGGAGAGTGGCAGGGAGGGTGTGGATGGCTACTACAGAATGAGAGAAGAGGAGAAGGATGAGATGAAGAAGCCAGTGGTGACGCGCCACTAGAAGCGAAACGCCAAGGTGCATGAGGAGGACTGTGCAGATGTCTTCTTCATATGTGCCCCTCCGGTCTTGGTGCTGATTTCTGGCTATGTCCCGCCCGCCTCCCCACCAACGGAGAGAGTCACGCTCACTCCAGGGAGGAGGAGGAGGAACGTGAGGACATATCAAGTACAGGTGTGTCACAACGCGATCATTCCAAGTCCCATATATGTATATGAACTTTCTAACGACCGTTTCCTCGATGGAGGGCCCCGCGGGAACGCGACCGCTGCTGTCGGGAAGGACCAAGGGAGAGATGAGCTCAACGAGAGGACGAAAGGTATGTGTACGCCGAGGGATGGAAGCAAAGCAGAACAACGCGTCATTTTACAGTCGGAGAGTGGCCAAAGTGTGAGAGAAAGGGGGAAAGGAGAAAGGAGGGAGGAGGGGAGGAGTGAGGCAGTGAGTGGCCAGTTTCCTACGTTTTGTTTTTCTTCTACTGTACAGCAAACTGTCAGTGGCAGGACTGACACCCATCATCAAAGGGGGCATCGGAAAGCGAGAGGAACAGAGAGAGGGAGGTGGGGAAGGGCTTCGATGTATACGGGGGGGGGGGGGGGGAGGGGGGAGGAGGAAGCGAAGGAACAGAGAGAGTATCCGCCAGAGGCAATGTCACTCCTCCCCACTCACAATCTTCGACCTCCCCCTACACACTTTACTCCCCTCACCCGTCCCACTTCTCGGCGGCGATACGCTCACTTTTTGCGCGAGACTGCGCTGTTTGTGCTGGTGATGCTCGCGACGGAGGCCTTGCCAGACGAGGAGAAGGTCGCACCGGCCAGTTTCTGCCTCGTCTTCGGTGCGATGGGGGCGGAGAAGTGGGCTAGCAGAGAGCTCCTCTTCTTGGGCTTGGTGCTGCCGTAATTGCCAACGTTGACGGCCTTGGTACGCAGCCGGTCGAGCAACGAGATGGCCGCGTCGAAGGACTCCATGCCGCTCTGCACCGACACCTTGACGTCGACGACCTGCTCCTCCTTGCTCACCTTGTAGATCTTGACCTGCAGTTTCACGTTGGGGAAGCGCACGCAGGAGAAGTAGTAGTCGTAGATGACGCGCCACAGCAGGCCCTCCTCGCGCATGGCCTCGTACGTTGCCTTGAGCGTTGTGTGCGGCGTGGTCGGGTGAAACAGAACGCCGTTGCGAATGAAGTCGTTCCCGAAGCGTGTTGACACGTCGACACGGTACAGCGTCTCCAGCACGCCTTCCCGGTCGGGCCCGTCCCCGGAGTTGCCCCTCCCGTTGCCTCCCACCACCGCTCCTTGGCTGAGCCTCCCCGCCACACTAGTGTTGCCAGTGGAGGAGGGGGGCACGACGACGAGCGAGTCTTGTGTCGACTTGATGGGCGACCGCGGGCGACCCCTGGCAGAAGAGGACAGCGGCTTCAGCAGCGATGTGGACATGGTTTGTGGGGCGTACTCCTCCTCATTGCTGTTGGTGGTGTCGTTGACGGGATACAGGAGAGATGCCGCGCCGTCGCTGCCCATGGTAGTGCTCCTCTCGTTGCCATCGCTCAGCTGAGTGCGGGGAAATGGCTGCACGTCGAGCTTGCGCGCGCGGAGGAGGTTCACTGGCAGCTCGTTAATCTTCAAAAGGCCACCCACCAGTGTGTGGCGGGACTGCTCGTGGTGTAGGGGAAGGAAGGGAGCGGAGAGGTAGTTGTATCCCTCCATCCACGCGTCCTCGGGGCCACCCACGCCGTTGCTGTCTGGTAGGCTGGTGCTCTTGTCCGGTAACGACAGAAAAGTCTTGTCTCCGGCCTTCTTATCCCCTTTCTGTCGCTGCAGTGGTGTCGTGCTGGAGGCGGCAAAACTGCTGCCCGTGAAGCTCGAGTTCGCGGATACCTGGTGCAGCGAGTTCGCGTTCAAGGAGCCGTAGCCCTGCTGGGACTGGGACTGCAGCAGGTTGGTGGCGTTCTCGCCAAACGAGCGCTTGGCAAACTCCTCCGGGCCGAGCTTGTTTTGCTTCTTCTGCGTGAGGATGAGGTAGGACACGAACACGTCGTGCGACTCGTCGCGTAAGGCCACCTCGGCAGGGATGATCTCCAAGGGGGTGGGCCACAGCTTCGCATCCAGCACGTTGGAGAAGGACTCCCAGTACGCGGCAGCCGGATAGCGCCGTGTGGTGGCAACGCCGGTGGCGTCGTCGGACACCACCGCCCACATGGATGGAACCTTCTCTTCCTCCTTGGTCACCACGGCGACGACCTGCTGCGGGGTAATGCGGAAGCGCGAGGCGACAACGCGCACCACCTCATCATCCAGCATCTCCTCGGAAACGGAGTGGTCCTTGGCAAAGCGCATGGTGTCCAGTACGGCCTCGTAGTGAAGGGACAGCAAGTACTGCGGGAACTGGGGACGCATCCAGGGGTGCTGCATCACCTGCTCCATTGTTGCGCGCTCCAGGGGGTTCACCAGCAGCATGCGGCGAATGAGGTCGGCCGCCTCTCGTGAGACGTGGCGCGGGGCAGGGTAATCGGCGGTCTGGATCTTCTTGAACAGCGCGCTGACGTTGTTATCGTCGAAAGGGAGCGTGCCCGTCAGCATGGCGTAGAGCACCACGCCGCAGCTCCACACATCCGTCTCCGGGCCACCGTAGAGCTGGCCGCTCACCACCTCCGGCGAGGCGTAGTTTGGGGTCCCGCAGCTCGTCTCAAAGAATCTGCCGTCGTGGGTGATGGACGAGAGACCGAAATCGCTGAGCTTGATGTTGTGTGAGCCGTGCTCGAGCATGATGTTCTCCGGCTTAATGTCGCGATGGGTGACACGGTAGCGATGGCAATACGCCACTGCTGCCGCCAGCTGCTGAAACAAGCCCTTGGCCGTGGCTTCGTCGACGCGGCCCTTTCTGCTAATGTAGTCGAACAGCTCGCCGCCCGAGATGAACTCCATCACGAGCACAATGTCGTGCTTGGTTTGCACCACGTCGTAGAGCCGCGTGATGTGGGGATGCCGCAGCACTTTCATCACCTTAATCTCCCGTTTGATCTTCACTGCGGAGTGGCTGTCATTGTCCATTAGCTTTCGCGGAATGATCTTCAGCGCCACACGCACCTTGGTGGTCTCGTGTACGGCGATCTTCACCTTCGCGAACGTGCCGCGGCCAATGGTTTCCCCGACAACATAGGGTCCGAACCGTTGACTGCTGTTCTTGGACGAGGACTTGTGGGTGTCCGCCATGTTTGCACACTCACAGTCACTCACCCCACAAGGACGGAGGCAGATCAGTCACACAGGCACAAAAGGAAACAGTGATCAGAAAGCAGGGAGAGGGGGAGAGGGGGCTGGAGATGACGGCCCACAATGCAACGCAGCGTTGAAGAGAAGGTAGAGGAGGAGAAAGGTGAGTTTGAGATGTCGCGCGGTGAGACACTATTTCGTTTTGGAGAGATAGATAGATAGAGTAGGAGAAGTCCTCTTGTGCTTTGACGGTGTGTGTCTGGGGGGGGGGGGGGGAGGGGATGATGAAATGGAAGGGGGAGGAGAGAACGGGAGATTCGCGTGCGTACGTGTGTGTCGTTCACGATAGGGGGATGGAGGGGGGGGGAGGGGGGGGACAGGCGAAGGAGTGCGTTGCAACAAGAGAAGCAGGGAAGGACAGGAGGGGAGGAGGAGGCCGATAGCAGAACGAAGCAAGATTCAACCGAGAAGGTGCAGGTGTTGCGCAGGGAAGAAGAGGAGGAGGAGGAGGATGTATATAGGCTAGTAGATGGAGAACCCTTGTGAGTCGCACAGGAGCCTAGAGACTGCGATGATGGAGACAAAGAGGACGGGATGAGGAAGTCATGGTATGGCAAGGGAGAACATGCGGTGCGTGAACGGAGAAGGGAGGAGGTAAGTATGGTAGTGTTTCATGCGGTCGCTCTGACAGACGAGGGGCGAAGCATCCTCTTTCTTGTGGTGTCCCCCCCCCCTCCCCCCCGTTGTTGTTGCTCGGGAAGCTCCCCGCTGCTCCTTGTTGCCCCCTGGTGGATCGGAGACGAGACTGACACGACGAGGCGAATCGTGCCCCCGTCCTGACCCTTTCCGCGCCGCCGATGCTGTCGAAGAGTTTCCTTCCGACACACGGTGTGTGTTTCGTGGGTGAAGGCTCATTTATGGAACGGGAGAGTGAGGGACAGAGTCGCAGAAAAAAAGTTTTATTCATACTGAGGGGGAGAAAGGAGTTACGGAGAGGAAAGAGAAAGAAGAGCCGGAAGGGAAAGGGGAGAGGGGGCGGAGGGGGGAGGGGGGGGGGGAGCAACCTTAATCGGGAGAGAGAGAAGCTACCAGACAGACGAGGGATTGTCAGAACGCCTTCCTTCACATCTACTCCCCCTCCTCTCCCGCATACAACCTCACAACGCGCGCCAAGCCGCCATGGGCAACGCGCTCGCCCACCACAATAGAACAAGAGGAGGTCGAGCGCGCGTGGCGCATGCGCAAGCACCTTTCTCGTCCAACAATAACAAGTGATGGCGAGGCCAGCAGGAGGGAGAGGACGGGGAGGGGAAAGGGAGTAGGCAGACGAAGAGAGCTGGGCTGCGGGAAGGAGTCTCCATGCACATCAATCACACACACACGCACACACACACACACACACACACACACACACACACACACACATACCCAACGCACGTCGGCGACAAAGACAAATCGAAGTGGAATCCTTCCCCTCTGTGCCTACGCGAGTTCGTCCACCAGTGCATCGCGTACGTTTTGCAGCAAGTCTCCTTCCTGCGTGGCAGTTGCTGGCGCGCCGCTGGCACCTTGCCGCAGCTGAAAGACCCGCTCCACCACCGTCAGCTCCGTCGCCGTTGTAGTGAGACCGCAAAAGGCTGCCCAGTCATTCACGACAAGTCCGGAGCCGATGGCGGCGTTACCACGGTTGATGGTGCCAGCCACGACGGGCACCTGCAGCAGGGACGAGATCTCGTCCATGTCCTGTGCCGGCGTCTTGGGGTGCACGAGGCAGCCACGATTGGTCGTGACGGCGTAGCTACCGACCAGGGCGTTCTCAGCGATGGAGGTGCGAAAGGTTTGCACCTGCAACGTGTCACGAATCACCTCCTCCGTCTCGCGGCCGAGGTCGGTGTGGATGAGGGCGACGTGGTCGTTGCAGACGACGCAGTTGCCTAACGCGGACAGGCGCTCCTCGACGCGCTGGATCTTGACAGAGTCGGGCAGGGAGTTGCGCAGGTGCTGCAGCTCTTGGTCGGTGGTGAGGGAGGGAACGACGAGGCCGTGACGGTTGCCGATGCAGAGGCGGCCAATGACGCGGGAGCCCCCGATGGAGGCGTACACCACGGGGATATGGTTCGCCAGGGCCTGCTCAAACACCGAGTAGAAGTTCTGCGAGGCGCCGGTGGCTACAAGGCAGTAGGCGTTCGTCAAGCGCGAAAACACGCCAATATCGTCGGAGCTCTCGTAGCGGGCACGGAGCAGCATCTTTATCGCCTTGTCCACTGAATAAGCGGCTCTGTTCGTATTTGGCTACCCTGTTGGAACACTCTTGGGTAGTCTGCCAAGGGAAGTGGAGAGGAGTCGCCGCGTTGCCCACTGGGGATGAGGAGAGAGGAGAGAGATAGAGGAAGGAAAGAGGGGAAAAGAGGCAAAGAGGAAGCGGTGGGAGAAGATGGAGCGTGCACGTGGTGTGGGAAGCTACTTCTGGAGGACGTGGGAGAGCGAGCGCGAGAGAGTTGGAAGCAGGATAAGGCGAGTGGCGCAGAGCGTGGCACCCACGCGCTAGCGCCAGGAGAGAGAGAGAACAAGGGCACGAGAAAGGAAATGGTTCTTTCCGGGCTCCGCGGGCAGAACAAAGCGGGGAAGATGCGCGACTTCTTCCTTTCGGTCTCCTTCTCTCTCTCTTTTTCTCTCACTCCACTTCCCTCTCCTATCGTTGTTGTGTGTCGATAGGTTAGTCGTGTGCGAGTCGTATCAGCGAGATGTACCCGATTCGAGCAGATAATATACACGCTACAGGAGGAAGGGCGAAGAGGTGTCGCCAACCCAAGTCCTCTAGGTCGCATCCCCCCCCCCTTTCGGAGTCCCATCAATCACCATCCGGCTCGTTCAACGCACTGAATGACAGGATAGACGGTGTCAGCTTCTCTCTTATCCCGCGCTTCCGCTCCCTGTCGACGCGGGCCGCCTCCTTGTATAGGGCGGCCTCTGAGTTGAAGAGAAGCTCGTAGTCTTCGTAGAACTGATGCCCTTTCGCCTCAATCACCTCGTTGACCTCTGGCAGAAAGTGCTTCATGACTCGCTCAATGCCGTCCTTCAGCGTGGTCTCCGACGACGGGCAGTTGCGGCACGCGCCGAGCATCGCGAGGGACACGATGCCAGTCTTCTCGTTCCAGTTCAGCAACTTCACGTCGCCGCCGTCGCGCTGCACCATGGGCCGCACCTGCTCCCGCAGAAGCTCCTTGATGCACTGTAGCACCTCCGTGTCCTCCGGCTTGATGGTGAGGTCATCCTCGATGAGAGTGTACTCCTTCGCCGGGGCGACACACCGGCCATTGAAGAGAAGATAGTGCCCGAGGAAGCTGCTGATGCTCCACTCGACGGACTCCCAGTCCACATTGGCGTAGACGGACACGGACACCTGCCGCGGTGCAATGAAAAGGCTCATCACCTCCTGGCCGTACTGGTCGAATAGACCCTGCGAGAGAGGGTGCACCCACGCCAGACCTCGGTGCGCCACTTCGCAGGACATACCATCCGGCACAAAGTTCTCGTAGGTGCTGCTGGGGATCGCAAATGAGTGGCACAGCGGGTTGGGCGTCGCCTGTGCGTGCAGCATCATCATGGCGCGAAGCAGAGTTCTACGCAGCATGGCTCTTGCAAAAGCTATATATGTAACGAAAGCAAGCAAGCTAACCTACCCGACCTTGCTCGCGAAAAGGGGAGGGGGAGGGGGAGGAGGAAAGCGTGGCGTGGAGCTTGAAAGAGAGGGGATACGATCTCACGCGTTTATCCCTACCAGCCATATCGTGTTCACAATACTGTCTCTCCACAACAAGAGAAGAGAGAGAGAAGGAAGGAAGGAAGGAAGTGAACGACACCCTCACTGCGGAGCTCTTCTCATTGGTCCTCAGCCTCTCCCATCACTAGGATTCATCGCCTCCCCTTTGTTCATGACGGATACTTCACTCCCTACACGTGTGGTTTCTGTTCGCCTTAGTACCTTTCGCGGCGACTGTGCTTGCTGCATTCATCCTTTCCTCCTCCCACCTCCGGGTCAGTGGTGCTGGCGCTTGCGCAGGCCCGTCTCCAGTTCCTCGCGCTGAAAGTAGTTGACAGGGGCAGTCTCCATCACCATATCAGGGGAGGGGATGGCCGTCACGTGCATCATGTAGCGCTTCGTCGTGCGCCGCAGCTGCGTGAAGACGACAAGGTTGGGTTTCTCCCTCAACACGGGTGCGACGCCTCCTCCGCCCGTGTCGGGACCCGCTGCGCCGGGCTGCGGTGCTTTGGCGCCGTTTGCAGTGCTTCCCGCGCGGAACAGGTAGCTGCTTGGGTGAATCTCGGCGGTGGGTGCCTCGTCCTCCAGCGCGCCGCCGGCCGCGTACGAGGCAGGAGACGACGGACCCGTGCCTGTGTCCATGGGCCGCACAACCGAGTAGGTCCGCCTATCCACCTCCAGTTTTGCCACATTGAAGAAGAAACCCGACAGGAGTGCCTTTGTGAGCGTCTCAAAGTCAATGATGCGGCTGGACGCCGCGCTGGCGGCAACGTCCCTGGGACTCGTGTCAGCAGTGTTGTTGCTGTCGTCCCCCTTGTTTGCCGACGACCCGTCGCCGTCTTTCAGGTCGAGTCCGATGCGATCGAAGATCTTGAGGATCTGGTCCAGCACGTCGCGTGCGCGCAGCATCGATTTGGCGTTGATGCCGTACGCCTTGCAAAACTCAGTGGCGCGCGGTCCCGCACGGAGCCAGTCGTCGAAAATGCGAGCGTAGCCAGCAACGTCGCCGTTGCCAAAGGCAAAGAGCTGCTCCTTGGCGCTGTCGATGTGCTGCTTCTCCTTCGGGTCGCGCGTGTTGACGAAGACGGAGTCGAGTGTGAGCACGGCCGCCGCCATGGCCATATGCCGTCCGCAGCCCAGCGCGCAGGCCCGGATCAGGCACTTGCTAAGCGATGGATCCATTGGGAACTCGGCCATGCGCCGCCCCGTCGCGGTGAGACGGCCATCTCCCTTCATGGCGCCGAGCAGGTAGAGATGGTCCAGAGCGCGCTCGAGGGACTCCGTGGACGGTGCGTCAACAAAGTCGAACTGCAGCAGGTTATCCACGCCAAGCGCTTTCAGCTGCAGCACCACCGCGCTGAGAGAGCAGCGAAGGATCTCGGGAACCGTCTCGGGCGGCAGCTCGTTCTTAAACGTGTGCGAGGTGTAGAGGCGGAAGCACTCGCCAGCGCGGGTGCGGCCCGCGCGACCCGCTCGCTGCGTCGCGCTCGCCTGCGATGTGGGCACCACGCGCAGCTCCTCGACCATGGCTTTGGGGTTGTAGAAGTCCTGCTTGCAGAGCCCACAGTCCACAACGTACACCATGCCGTCAATCGTGATGGATGTCTCGGCAATGTTGGTCGCGATAACCACCTTGCGCGTACCGGGCGGGGTCGCCTCGTAGATCCGTGCCTGCTCCCTTGGTGGCAGAGACGAGTAGATGGGAAGGATGAGCAGCGGCCGCAGGTGGTCCTCCGCCTCGGCCACGTACTGGCGGATAGTCTCGGCGCAGGTCTCGATCGCGTCCTGCCCGGGCAGGAAGACCAGGATGTCGCCGGGGAGGGGCTTGTCCACGTGCAGGCCAATGACCGTTTGCGCCGACTCCGTCACGTAGTCCGCCACCGGCTCCAGGGAGTAGAAGACATCGACGGGAAAGGTGCGGCCGCTGACGGTGAAGACGGGTGCGCCGTCAAAGAAGCTGCTGAACTTCTCCGCGTTGATGGTGGCGCTAGCGACAATGACCTTCAGATGGGCGTTACGCCTCACGACGTCGCGCAGCAGCCCAAGGAGGATGTCGGTGTTCAGGGAACGCTCGTGGGCTTCGTCGACCATGATGGCACTGACGGTACTCAGGTCCGGGTCCGTGGTGAACTCCTTCAGCATCATGCCATCCGTCACGTACAGGATCTTCGTGAGTGGGCCAGAGCAGTCGTCGAAGCGGACCCGGTAGCCGACAACGCTGCCGCATCGGCATCCCAGCTCCTGTGCCACGCGCTCCGCCACGCTGATCGCGGCAATGCGGCGCGGCTGCGTGCAGATGAGTCGGAGCTCTTCCTCGGCGTCCTCGCTGTCGGCGTCGCCGTTGTCGCCCGCTACCTGCACGCCCCCTTCCTCTGTCCTGACCACCTTCCGCGGGGCCTCGGAGTCGCGCGCGGGTTTGCGCATGTGCAGGCCCTCCTCGTACAGGTACTGGAGGATCTGCGTCGTCTTGCCAGACCCTGTTTCGCCAACGAGCACGACCACTTGGTTCTTTCGCACGGTGTCCAGCAGCTGGTCGCGCACCTGGTGGATGGGCAGCGTGCGGCGCTGCTCGCGCAGCCGCGCGCGTCTAGAGGACATGGCGCGCACCTTCCCCATCTCCACCTCCTCCACGGTCTTCTCCGCGACGAACTCCTTCCGCGCAATGCGCTCCTCGATAAGCGACGAGTCCATGCTGACGAACCCGCTCTCCGAGGTGCTGTCCGCCCTCGCTTGATCCGGTACCCCGTGGGGCCGTTCCGCGGTGTCGGTGGCGACGACGCGCTCCACAGGCACGCCCGTGCTGCCGGTGTTGAGGCGGCCGTGGATGAACCCGCCAGACTCCGCTTCCCTCTCAAGGTCCCCCAGTGTCCCCTCATTCGCCTCCATCTCCCGCCGCTGATGCGCCGTCTTCAGCAGGCCCTCTGCGGTGCTCACCTCCTTGGCCCGGTGCAGGAGAAAGTCAGCCTCCGTCAGCGAGGACGGCACCAGTCCCTGCTCAATCTCCTTCATCTTTTCCTTGAGGACGGCAGCGCTGGCCTTCTTCTGCCGCTCCGCCTCCTTGCGCAGGAAGGCCGTGCGGGACGCCTCCAGTGCCCGCCTCCTGGCATCGTCCATCCAGCCAATATCTAGGGTACGTCTACGCGTGTGTGTGTGTGTGAATGGAGCTGCGACTTGTGGGCAACGTAAAATGGTGAATGTAGCAAAGACAGCACGGCCCGCCCTACCAAACAACGCGGAGCGCGGTGTGGGAAAGAGGGGGGGAGGGGGGGGGGGAGAAATAGAAGAAGGATGTTTGCACGTAGCTCTGCGTCATCCATAATGAGACCCGTACAGGTCTGCACGGGGAGAGGGGGTTGCAGACAGGGATCTATACATATGTGTCAGTGACGGAGATTCCTCCCCACCTTGCTGGTAGAGGACAGGGGTGGGAAGTGTGTGTGTGTGGGGGGGGGGGGGAGAAGGGGAGAAAGCGGGTAATGCGGGGTCCCATTGCAGCTGCCTCGACAGTGTCGCCAGGACAGAGAGAGGAAGAGGGATGGAGGGGGGGGGGGGGGAAGCTGACGAGGACAGATAGGCGGGGAGACATGAGGTACACGGGCAACCATTGGTACCGGCGTCCTCTCAGAGCAAGAGCTTATCCAGTTCTTCGTCGAGGTTCACCGAAGGCTCCGCTTCGACACGTCGGGTGAAGAGCAGCGGATGCTCGGCGGTCGTTGCCGTGTACTCCGTGTCCTCCTCCCCCTCCCTCGAGTTGCTCTCCGATGACGGCGTGGTTGCACGAGCGGCGGCTGTCAGCGCCGCCGGATCTCCGGCAACGGCAGGTATCGGAATCGACCCTGCTGAAATGCCCCGATCGTCGACACCAGCCGCAGGTGTGGACCACGAATGGCTCGGGCCACTACCACCACCACCACTCTCCAGAACGCTGCTGCTACCTTGGTGGAACCACGGCTCGTGGCTCGTGTGGCTTGCGCCGGAGAGGACGTCGCAGTCGGAGCCGGCGCAGTCCCCGTTGTGGACGTGGCCGAGGACCGCGCTGCTACTGGTGAGGTGCTGTCCTTGCTGCTCGCGGCATTGCCTCCGCTGCTGCTCCTTCCGCCCACGACGCCTGGCCTTCTCTGCGAGGCTGTCCAGCCACGACTTCATGGCGTCGCGATCCGCCTGGTCAGCCGCCTCCTCCGAGGACGCCCCGGCCCCCCTTGCCGAGTTGCACCGTTCCGTGATGAACGGGTGGTCGAGCAAGGCAACACACGACGGGCGGTCCTCCGGCTCCTTGGCGACGCACAGGGAAATGAAATCGGCGAGCTGCGGGTCCATGTCGGCCGGGAGCTCCAGAGCCGGGGCAGCACTGCTGAGGTGCTGCAAGAGAGACCAGAAACGAGCCTCGACGCTCTCACTCCGCAGACGGGGGTACGGGCACGAGCCCAGCGCCAGCTCCGCCACCACCAGCCCCAGGGACCAGATATCCGCGGCGAAGGAGTAGACATCGCCCTTGAGCCGCTCTGGGCTCATGTACGTGACGGTGCCCACAAAGCTCTGCGCGTCGCCTTTTGTGCATTCCAGGTTTGAGCTAACGCCAAAGTCGGAGATCTTCACGTCCCCGGTGGCCCGCTTGAAGAGGACGTTTGATGGCTTGAGGTCCCTGTGGATGAGGTGCCGCAGGCGGTGCAGGTAGACCAGGCCGCGAAGCACGCTGCGGGACACGTGGGCGAGCACGTCCAGAGGCATGCGGGTGGACAGGTCAGCCAACGTTCCGTCCATGCATTCGACGGCGATAAAGATGGAGCCCTCGTACGTGTAGGCGCCGTAGAAGTCCACCATGTGCGGAGATGCCTGTGCGGTGCTGTCGTAGAGCGTCTCGAGCTCCCGGCGGATCTCTGACAGGTGGGCCTGGCTGGTGACTTTGATTTCCTTGACGGCGACGTGCGTCCCGGTGCGCTGATGGACGGCCCGCCACACCGCTCCGCTGCTACCCCTCCCCAGAAATCCCCCATCCTTCTCGGGGAGCATCACGAGATCGGCCGGAGACAGCACGTACGATGGGCCGCCCATGGACGTGCTAACGCCTTGGGGTGAGACGAGCAAGGAGCCTAGGCGGACTCCTTCGTTGGAGAACGGCTCGTCCTCGTCGGGACCTAGGTCGTCTAAGTTGATCTTCAGCGGCATCGGCAGCAGAAAGGCAGGGAAGGAGCGAGGGGGGGGGAACGAGGAAACGAGGAAGCGATCGGACGTATGTCTGTGTGATCAGAGGAACGAAGAAGCCCTTGGAAGAAGGGAGGAGGGTGGGGGGTCGAGGAGGAGTGGGGGGAGGGGGGATCGCCTAAACTCTCTTTGTGTAAGAGAGAGAGACTACTTTGCACTGATGACCCGACGAGTGGTGCTACAAGCACGGCGATGAAGACAAGTGGAGGAGGAGGAGGTGTGTGTGTGAAAGGTGTCTTCATGGAAGATCCCCCTCGGGCACAGGTTTGACTCTTCCTCGCCGCGTTATCCTCCCTCTACGAGCTCTCGCCTTTTGTGCCATTTGGGTTGCATCTAATGATATCCGACTGCGACAGGTCCTCGTGAAGCCCCCACCCCCATCTCATCGTGAAAGCGGATGTCAAAGCAAAAGTATTTGCACGTGTGTCCCTGCGCGCACTGATGAAGCGAGAATGGTGCGTCTATGTTCTTATCTATTCTTCTTGCTGTCGCTCTCACCTCTCACCATTGCGGGTCAGACGCCTACTTTGCGTCGCTGCTCGCGGCCGGTGCGAGTGAGGAGGACGCAAAGTCCACGACGAGGTTACCCTGCGGCTCACCCTCCAGCAGAACGGGAAGAATGTGCTCGCCAAGATCAGCGATGACGTCAGCGGCCGCAATGGAGCAGCTTCCCATCCGTCTCACGCCGCCAAAGCTGTCGATGAAGTCCAGCTCGAAGCGGATATCGCTCTCCCGGCCGACAATGGTGACAAACTCCGCCCTCTCACGTCCCCCCCAGTGGATGCGGAAACGCGCGGAGGGGGTGCTGCCGCCACGGCACACATCGGTGGGTGGAGCGCACACCGAGAAGCGACGTGCGCCGCCAATCAAGACACGAACGTGGACGTTGCCGCCCTCCCCCTCCACCTCCTCTTCCCAATCGTCTGGGGTGATGCTCACACCGTGGCTGCGGGAGCCCGGAGGGCAGTTGGAGAGGTCTGTGCCTTCCTTGACGTAGATGGAGAGCGGCACACCCGGGGGAATGATCTCAGGCGGTGATGGTGCTGACGGGGTGGCGTCACATGTGTCGCACGTCGATTCGGTGATCTGGGTTGACGTTCGTACAGGAGGAGGGGGGCTGGGGACAGCAGCTGGTGGAGGGGGCGGGGCTACAAACTCAGCAGCGGGCGGTGGCGAGGCGAGGTCTACCTCCACTTCCTCCTGCTTGTCATCCGCGCCACTCACCCCTGCGTCCTCGGGCACCGCAACCGCTTCTGCCAAACACGTGCCACTCGTATGGACCAAAGAGTGGGGGGATGGCGCCAACGGCACAGGAGAAAGGGTCGGCTGTGGTGGTGGTGGTGGTGCGGATGACGGGAGCTCCGCCGCCGCCATTCCCACCGCTGCCCGTTTCGCAAGCTCTGCACAAGACGACACCGAAACCTCAACGCAAATGCTGCCGACCTCCTCACGGGGGCAGCAAGCTGAGCCATCGCCGCCGTGGCAGGCGTAAAGGGGAATGGTGTGAAGAGACGACACAGAAGAGGAGCACTTGCTCGCTCGCGCGCGTTGTGACAGCAGGGCTGCGACAGGCACCACAGTCGTGCCAATGGTGGCGCAGCTTCCGCGTTCGTCCGCCGACGCCTGTGAGTGCACCTCGAACGTGAGCCGCCACGACGTGGAGCCGAGCGTGCGGAATCTACCCGCGTTGTCGTCGTCCTCCGTGAAGAAAGGGCAGCTCATGACAGCTGGGTTTTGCCTGGCGTAGGCGGGATGGGTAGCTGTGCGAACGAGAATGGGAGCCAATGGATGATGGGAGGCGGTGGTGGTGGTGGTGGTGGTGACGTCATTCCCAGATGGCCCTCGCACCGTGACCACCACAGGTGCCGTCACCGAGAGGGGCAGGTCAAGGCAAGAGAGGACGGAGATATCCACCTTGAAGAGCGCCTCATCCGCTGCCAACGGCGCCTGCGAGTCCTCCAAGGTGTCACACAGGCGGTTCAAGCCCGTGAGGACGCGGTATAGCTCAAGAAGAGATTCTCGCGACATGCTCACCGCCGTGGAAAGCGCGTCCGTGGTGCTATCCACAATGGCACCATTGCCCTCATCGGTCTTGTCTACTTCCTCATCGTCGTGGTCAATAACCTCGGGTGTTCGTTTGCTCTCGCTGCCGGCTGTGTCCGTTGCGGGTGCCGTGCCCTGCCTCACTTTTAGCTCTCTCAGCTCCTCTCTAGTCTTCCGGAGCTCCTCCTCTACTTGGCGTAGCTCTCCGTCCGTCTCGGCTCTCCGCTTGTCGCGAACGAGATGGCAGGGGTCACGCCGCTGCATCTCGGCACTAAGCGTGCCTAGCGTAGCGGTCTGGCGGGCAACAGTACGACCCATCGCCTCCAGCTCTGCCTTGAGTGCGTCAATGGCACCCTGCATCTGGTGCTCCTTAGCCAGCTGCCCTAGCACCCGCCGCTTGAGTTCGTCGTTCTCGCGCTGCAGCGCGTGCAGGGCCCGCTCTGCCGCAGCGGTCCTAATGGCGTAGCATGTCTCTTCAGTCTGTATGTGGGTGCAGCAACACGGGCCAGTCATGGCGCCATCACCGCCCACCATGCCGCCCCGCGCTGCATCCCTCTCCTCCTCGGTGGTGGGCACAAGCCGTGGTACGGTTGTTTCTCCGCTAGGGCCGCCGCTCAACAGCATACGGCGGAAGGAACGCTGCTCCTCGAAGCGGCAGCGCAGCGTGTCAGCTGTGGGACGCCGCGGCGCATCGCACGGCTGTGCATCCCCTCTGTACACCCCAGGTGCCAGAACGACTCCGATCTCCCCACAGCTGTGCGGGACAGCATTCATGTTGCACGGCAGCCAGGGGGGGGGGGGAAGAAAAGGTCACGGTGGATGGCGAAGGGAGGAAACGCAACAATGAAGTCAAATATACACTCTATTCTACGAGAGAGAGAATGAAGGAGCTTCTGAAGGCGGTGGGTCACCTAGCGATGCACACAACGAGGTGAGCACAAGTAAAGGATAGAAGCAAGTGGAGGTGTTGGCCAACTTTAGCTGGGACATCTCGTGTGTGTGTGTGAGAGGCCCCCACAGTCAGGGTCCCCCCTCCCCCACCCTTTTCCTCTCTACACCCGCACGCCACGCGCGCGCACTTCTGAGGACGGGGCCCTCTTCCATGTGTCAAACGCGTGCGACCATCGCACTTGATTTGCCCTCTCCAACGGCTCTTCATCCCTTCCTCTTTGTGTGTGTGCTTGGTAGGAGTCACGCGTAGAGTGTGCGTTCACAGGTCTCTTCTTGATACGCCTCCCAGCACGGCGGAAGGTGGCGCCATACTTGGGCGGGCATTGCGCCATGTTGCTCCATCCATCCCATGGGGATGAGGTGCGGACGGGGGGGAGGAAGGAGAGAAGGAGGTGGGCGACCGATGTCAGTTGTAGGAGCAGGAAGGGAGGGGGGGGGGGATATGGAAGGGAGGGAGACATACGTACAGAGAGGAAAGATTATCGCTTTCGTTGAGGGGACGGGTGTAGTTTTTGGGGAAGCAGCGGAAACGGAAGCAATCATGGGGATGGTGCACCCATGGCCGCACGTGAAGCGGGAAGCACGCGGCGGGCTCACGGCAAGCGCTCCCCGCCATAGTTTTGCCTCACATTGGTGACACTTGGAGCGTTGGCGAGGGGGGATCGAGCAAAAACAAAGACAGCAGAGGTGAAGGAGAAGAGAAGCTCCATTGCGATGAAGTAGTTAGCACCTGTGTATGGGGACGGAACAACCAGATGAGCGTGCATTGAAAAGGACGATAGAGGGCGGGTGGGTGGGGGGAAGCGGAAGACAGGGAGAGAGGACGGATAATGGGAGAGGTGACAATAGTCGCACTGTGGGTGAGTTTACGTTTACGGTGTTTGGGTTTAGGGGGGAGGGGAGGAAGCCCTAAACAAGAGACACTACATGACAGTAGGAAGAAAAAGAGATGGAAGAAAGAAGAGGAACGTACCCCACACACCAGAGACGGCTAGTGAGGATGCGAGCAACAGCCTGTGAGGTACATCTCATGGTCTACTTCACGATCTGCGACAGCCGTTCCTTGCCTCCTCCCATACTCTGACCCTCCTTGGGGCTGCGTGGGATGCCCGTCTCGTTCGTTAGGCTTGCGCTCGTCCCGTTCTGACTGTTGGTGGTGTTGTTGCCGGGACAGGACTCATGTCGAAGCTGCGACGCCTCCCTCGACGGGTTCAGCGTGGCGTGGTGGTAGCTCGCATAATTTGTCCCGTGGTACGCCGCGTAGCTGCCGTCGCCACCACTGGCACTGGGCGAAGCAGAAGGCTGCTGCTGCTGCTGTTGCGGGTAGTGGTATGGGTGAGGTGAGGCAGCGTTAAGATGCCCCGTCGCGGTGGTCGAGCTGTCCGCGCGGTTGCCAGTGCTATTGTCCCTAGTACCGCTGTTGTTGCCCCCCAAGCTGTGACTGTGCGAGGTGTTGGGGCCGCCACCGGCCCGGAAGACAGCGTTGATGTTAGAGTAGCTCGACTCGTCATCGCCTCCCCGGCACTGCCGTGAGGCACTGGTCGCGGAAGCGTTGAAGCTAAGCAGTGGGGAAGGTGAGAAATGCAGGCTCGAGTCAAACTCCTGGGGAGTGAGGAGGTGCTCGGGACCTGTGTGGCTGCGGTGTAGTGGGACACTGATGGCACTGTTCGTGTTGGCCCGTGGCACCCTCGACGCGTGCTGCATGGTTGGCGAGGAAGCCGTGGGAGCTTGGTGGTCTGTGCGTGCGGCGGCGGTGGGGTTGTGCGAGCTGCCTTGATGGTTGCCACTGGGATGGCCACCACTATCCCATCCTACGCTTCCCCACTGCCCGCTGCTGCTGTTGTTTGCGCCACCCAGGTTCGAGCCTGTCGCAGATGCGTTGAGGTGGCCGCTACGCTGTTGCTGCTGCTGTGCTGGTGAGATGAAATGGGGCATGCTCACGTGCGGCAAAGTCTGCTGATCAGCGAATGCCGCCGGGACCGACGACTGCTGCGGTGTTGACAGGCGCATCGCTGCGCGCCCCTTGCCGGCTGCCTGTGTGAGGGCCGCTGCAGGCGCGCGAGAAAGGAAAGAGGCCGCGGCGCCACTAGAGTCCCCGTTCGCTGGAGCGCCGCCGCCGCCGCGTGGGCCGCCGGCGGCGCTCCCCGCGCGGTACACGGTCCCCGACCCACTCGTCACCAACGGGCGAGGGCTGAAGGAGCCCGACCCATCCGGCAGCGACGTGATGCTGCCGCCGTACGGGTTGTTCGTGTAGCTGCCGTCGGGGTTGACGTGGCGAGTCGAGCGTATGTGCGTGCTGCTGCTGACAAAGACCGCCACGCCCTCCCCGCTCTCGTGGTTGGTGGTGCTGCTGTCGCCGCCTGCCGTGCCGAAGTTGGCGTGGACTGTGGCGTCGAGAGAGTCCTCGTCGACTTGAATGTGCTCAAACAGGGCCCCGCTGCAGTCCTCGATGTACGAGTCGGCGGTGCTGAGCTCGGTTGACTGATTCCCCGCCACAGGCCCGCCTCCCACACCGCTGGCCCCGCCGCCACCCGGTGGAGCGAGGTTGATGGGCAGGGGCAGCTGGTGCTGCTCCTGTTCCTGTTGCTGCTGTGCGAGGAGGCTGGTGGTGAGTCGCTCCAGCTCCCGCCCAGCCGGGCTCGAGGCGGGCTGGCCGTACGGGTCAGCACCGGTCTCCGAGGCCGCTGCGCGCACGAGGTTCAAGTACGGTGGCAGAATGTGGATCTGGTTGCAGCACGAGCCCGCGGTGCACCGGCCCTTCTGGAACAAGAGACACGCACTCGGGGCCTTCTTGTTCGATCCCTGGAAGAGGCCGCGTGTGAAGCTTGCAATGCTGAACTTGGGCAGCTGCAGACTCATCCGCAGCTGCGGGTCATGCACGGTAAAGAGGAAGTGGGGTGGGTACGCGTTGAAGTCGTTCTCGAGCTTGTCGAACCACTGCTGGAAGCCGTCCTTCTTGTCACGCATCCACCGGGGGTCAATGTGGACCTGGTTGCACCACCTGCCCCACTTGCACTGGCTAGGGTCTGTGGCGTAGAGCCCGCAGCCCGTGGGCACCTGGGTGGTCAGGGAGTTCTGGTTGCCGTCATGGTTGTGCGAGTGGGCGGCACGCGTGCGGCGTGCGCGGGTGCTGGGGTCGACATAGAGGCCTTTCGTGAAGGCCAGTGCCGTCACGGGAACGTCGACGACCTCCTTGAGGTCGGTGACGAAGATGCGGAATGTATGCGACGGATTGTAACGCAACATGTTGTTGAACTCGTCCTCGCAGTTCTGCAGCCAGGTGGTCATCTGCAGCCGAGTGATACTCAGGTACTCGGGGATTACGTGAATGTCGTGACACTTCTCCCCAGTGGTGCAGCCGCCGTCCCGGAAGGCCTCGCAAATCCGAAAAGCACTGCGGGAGCCGTACGCGGTGGGCTGCGGTGGGCTGGTGAAGAGCCGGTTACTGCCCGTGGTAGGCACCACTTCGTCAGGGCCCACGGCGATGGGGACCTTTAGTTGATTGTCATGCACCTCGTAGCCACCTCCGCGGCCACCAAGCCAAGAGGCACCTCCGTCGCCGTAGCCTCGCCCAGTGCCGCCGTCACCCCCATAGCGACCTCTGCTACTGCCACCACCACCACGACCATACAAATCTTTGCCTCCCTGGGGGTAGCGCGCAGATGTGGGGAACGCAGCACTGGTGCCGCTCATGTAGCCAAAGTTCTCTGGTTCGGCGATCTGAGGGTTGTAGTACAAGCTGATGTTGCTCTGCGTGTCAGTGTTCACTGTGCACATCCCGCGTCGCGCCGGCGCGACGGACGCGTGATGCTGCGGGTGGCCGAGATAGGGGTGCGATGCCGTGGGGTACATGTTTCCTGCGTACATCTGTGCGTTGCCTCGGCGCATGTCATGGCCATTATTCTCATTACTGTTACGGTTGCCTCCTATTGGGTACATGATCGAGGTGAGATGATTTGCGTCGGCGTCACGAACACGGGTGCTAGCGATCCCACCAAAGACACAACACGGGAGAGAGTTCCCGGGCGGGGAGGAGGAAGGTGCGGTGTGGCGTGATGCCAAGTGAGCAAGACGAGCAGCAGGGAGACAGCACGGAAGGAGAGGAGGGGGGGGAGGGGAGGAGGATGTGGAGTGGTACGAGAAGAGAGTACACACAAGAAATTGAGCGGAAGCAGAAAGAAACTCAGATGGCAGCACGTTGAGAACGCCAACGACGAGCTGCGGAAGAGTACACAGAGAGTTGAGGACAGGATGCTAAGGAAAGGGTGGGGGGGAGGGGGGAGGGGAGAGAAAGCAGAAAAGAGAAGACAGGATTCGCGGCGCAAGAGAAGTCGTGCTACCGATGACGGGCACGGGTGTATGTGTCTTCAAGGTGCGAAGGGCCGTGTATCCGTGGAGTGGCAGCGTGTGTGTGTGTGGAGAGCAGCAGGTAGAAAGAGAAGGAGGATGAAGAAGAGGAAACCGCAGAGGAGAGGGGGAAACGGCGGGGAAAGAATAGGAGCCGTGGAGGAGGACAGGAAAGGGGAGTACCGTTCGCTAAAGTGTCCCTTCCGTGAGAGGATACCTCTGTTGCTGCGTATCGCTTGGTGTTCCTTGCACCAGAGACTACCTATCGTTCCTCAGGGGGAGGAGAGGAGGGGGGAGGGGGGCAGAAGTAAACACAGAGGAGAAACCGCTTTCGGAAAGGCAGAACGACTATGAAACAGCTAACAACACCTGGTAGTTCCCCTAAAGGACGAAGCGAGAGGAAAGGAGAGACGAAGGATAGAAAGAACATCGTCCCCATAGCAAGTGGGGGAAGACGCGCGCACACACACGCACACGCAGTGCACTCCGTCCCATATGTCTCTGGCTCGCAAAAGAACATGACACGGCGAGAGATGCAGAAGAGTAGGAGGCAGGGGATGGGCAGTCACCACCAGCGACGGAGCCAACCTCGTGCACGGAGAGTCTTTCTCTTCTCTTTGTCCGGTACGTGTCTCCCATTATATATGCTTTGAGTGACGGTGTTGTTTTGAACGAGAGAGAAAGAGGAGGGGAGGGTGTGCTTCACATGTGTATGGTGCCACCCTCCTCCCTACCTCGGCCTCAGGTACGCAGAGACGGAGAAACAGAGAGAGAACGAGTAAAAGAAGGAGAGGAGGAGAAGCAGACTGTCGTGGTGGTAGAAATGGCAGGAGGAAGGATGGAATGCTGAGTGTGATTGTCGGCGAGAGAGAGGAAGGGGGGAGAGACGGGACTCTGCATGTCGCGGGCCGCTGGTGTCGACAGAATGAGCACGCCTCTCAGGGGCAGAGATGCAGCTGGACGCCGTTCTGTGCGCTCGCCCCGGTTCCCACCAAGGAGATCGTGACGGTTGGGTGGGTGAGCTCTGGTGGCAGCGGCTTCTTGTCGGGGCCGGTGACCGTGGCGGCACCCGCCGCCGCGCTGTCGTCACCGAGGAGGACGGTGAACAGGTGCACCTCGTTGGGGGCAATGCCGGCGAGCTCACGGAAAGGGACTTCCCCATGAAGCACAAAGGACTGGGATGCAGAAGGCTGCTCGCCCTCCAAAAGCGGACCCGCAATCACCGTTAACCGCAGTCGGACCGCGGCGGAGGTGGGTGCGAGGGATGCCAGATCGGCAACGACCTCGTCGAGACCGCCGCTGCCACTATCGGCAAAGACGACGGCACCGTCGCCGACGGTAGTCGTCATCGGCACGCGCGTCGCAGTGGCGCCGATTGTCCAGTTCAACAGCACCTTCTGCGCGGCGGAGACGGTGACGGCGCTCACGGTGATGGGGACCGCCTCCGCGTCGTCGCGCTTTGCGCCGCTGGACTGAACGAGGTTGGTCGCACTGGACAGACGCAACCTGACCTGGGGGGCTTGGTACACCACGGCGCGTGCGACGGTGGCGGAGCGCTGCGTCCTCCTCGGTGGGGCGTCATCGTAGCAGGCGTCCTCCAGCAGCGTGCCGATCGGGCGAACCTGCGCGTTTAGCTGCCCGCATATGGTGTCCAGCTCGAGGACGCCAACCGCCTCGCCGCTAAAGTACGCATCCTCGTCGTCCTCGCTGTCGGTCTGGTCGGTGCCATCCGGCCCGTCGCTGGGGTCGCGGCAGGGAACGGCGCGCAGAGTGAGCCGGTGCGTGCCGGTGCCCAGGAGGCGCGTCACAGGCACGCGCACGACACCGACGCGGTCCACCTTGTTGATCAGACCGTCAAAGACCTCAAACAGGGCCACCACATCGTCCTCCTCCTCCCCGCTCGCCAAGCGCGCCAACTCGCCGGGGCCCACTCGGAAGAGAGCGGAGCTCCTCGTGTCGTGCAGGAACCAGCGCGGGTTGCAACTGCTCTTGGTGGCCGCAACCCCCGTGTTGAGGCACATTCCGTCGCCCTCACCATCCAGACGGCGATGCTGCCCACTCATCCGTCTGGCCGAGTCTCGCTGTGCGTCGCCGCCGACTGCGGCAACTCCAGGGGCACCACCGCCTGCGGACAAGTGGGATGGCGACACGAGTCGCATGGTCACAATCGCGTCGAGGTGGTGGGTGTGGTTGGCGCGTGACGCGTGAGTGACACGGCCGCTCCACTCCCCTGCGCCAACGCCGTCCTCCTCTTCCGCCGCTGCCACACCCGAACACTCCGCGGAGAAGGAGTCCGGCGCAGCGTCACCGGCCCGGTGCAAGCGATGACACGCCGCCACGTGCACGAGAACAAGTGCGGCACCGCTCGTCTCCGTCGACGGCGGTGGCGGTGCGGTACCCCATATGCTCTGAACAGGCAACCGCATCGCCGTAAGGCGGACGGTGCCCTTCTTGCCATCAAGAGGCACATCGTAGCGGTTCTGCGGGCCAAGCCCATCGCGGGATATGCTGACTGTCGCGTGGCCCAGCACGTGGTTCCCCTCCCCGTTGTCGTGCACCTCGAGGCGGTAGGCGGCCTCGCTCCCCGCCAGCGGAGGGCACGGCAGGAAGCACGCCGCTTCGTCCACGGCCCACGTCGGTGACTCGGTGCCGATAGCCATCGGCGTCCGCAGGAGACACTCCCCCGCGCTGCCACGCACGACGATGTAGGGATCCGGTACCAAGGCGGCCGCCGTTGCAGCGTTGGCGGCCATGGTGTACTGCTCCGCGTAGAGGAAGATGACGCTTTCCGAGCCCTTGCTCGCTTGCCTGGCCGGCGTCGACGTCGCCACCACACGCGCCACGAGGTCGCCAATCACCTCGCTCGAGCTGTTCGACAGCAGTAACGGGAAGCGGCGAAGGCCGGGCCCCGTAAACACGAGTTCGTCCGCGGTGGTCTCGCAGGCACCGATGACGGAGTCCTTGTGGCTGATCTGGAACGTCACGTAGCCGTCCCCGCGGATGGTGGTAAAGCCAAACGTGCCGGGCCAGCACGGGGTGCGTGTCTTGGGCACAATGCGCGGCGTCTCCAGCAGCTTTGTGATCGCCCCGTCCGCCTCGCGTATGACGGTCACGGAGGCCTCGACGCGGTGCTTGAGGCCCTCGACACCGATGATCTGCAAGTAGCACGCGTTAGAGTCGTCCTCGGCGGAGTGCCCGGCATCGTCCTCTGTGTGGTTGGCACGGAGGTGGTTGTGTAGTACCTTGTACTTGGACGCTGTCACCGCCATCATGGTGACCGTCACGCGTGCCTTGTGAGGCCGCGCGGTGGCCTCGCTGGGCGGCGCGTTGTCTGTCTCGTGGAGTGAGATCATGCGCTGGCCTACGCCGCCGTTCTCGTTGATATCAGAGGTGGACAGCGTCGCCTCGTACACGGGCACGTCAGTGCCGTTGCCGTCAGTGTCGCACACGGCAAACGTAATGTCCACCCCACGTCGCACAAACGTGATGAAGGAGGAGACATCAATGTCCCAGCGCGGCTTGCGGCAATCGCCCTTGTCTGTGGGGAAGGGAACGCGGCGGAGCACCTTGCTGCCGGTGCTCACCTTCAGGACGGGGTGCGCGCAGCTGTCCATAACCCCACCCGCCAAGTAGTCGCAGCCCTGAACGTGCATCAGGGTGAGAATCAGAGCGTCGGGGATGAAGCCGCTGCCGCCCGCGTCGTCGTCCGGAATCCACAGTTCGTCCTGCTGCAGAGGAAGGACCTTTACAAACGCGTTGAAGTAACCCTGATCCTCAATCTTCACGTAGCGGTCCAGGACGCTGGCAGAGCGATCGGCACTGATCTTGTTTTGCTGGCCGTAGTCGACGCTCGCCGGTCGGCCGCGCGCCGAGCCGGGGCCTGGACCACCACCGCCGCCCGCGGAAGACGCGAAGGCAGCGGCTGCGGCCGCGGCGGCGTGGGAAGTGCCTGCCATGGATTGGCGTGGCTCAGAGACGCTGGGTGGGCGGCCAGCAGAGCGGGGGGAGATGAGATCTGCAAGTGCGCTCGGCGACACCACGCTGCCGTTGCGTGGTGAGATGGGCACGCCGGAGGACGAGGGCCGGACGAGGTGGGTGCGCGTGACCGAGGCCCGCGGCTGCTGTGAGGTGGCGGGGATCAGCTGTGAGAGGCCAAACAGACTGTCATCGGGGCCCACGGTGCCACGGCGGTTCCGCTGTCCAGTGGAGGCGGCGACGGCGGTGGCGCTGCCTTCCAGTGAGATGGCGTCATCCGCCGTCGAGGCGAACGGCTGCGAGTGGCTCGACCTACCGCCGCTGGCCTCATTGTCGCCGCCGTCCCCGTCAAAGGTTCCGTCAGGGGCGAGTGTGGGCAACGCCTCAAGGTGCACCACGCTGCCGTCGTTGAAGAAGGGCCCCCTGCCATTCAGCTCGGCGCTCACATCGTTCAGGTCGCCCATGGACTCGTAGTTCATGTTGTTCATCGCGCCTGAGGTGAAGGCGCCGCCCATGGGCGGATCGTCCTCCTCAGCTGCCACTAGCTTCACGTTGCTCTTGCCAATCTGCCGAAGAAACTTGGGCTGCTCCTCCGACGGCGTGAGCAGCAGCTGCTCGACGATGATGGCCTGCAGCTCGCTCACCTCACCCGGGAAGTCGGCGTCGGCCGCGTTCGGCTCGTTGTCCGCGGGGAGCGAGATGTGCTCCACCACCTTGCGGCTCAGTGTCTTCTCCACCTCCTTGTCCGTTGGCTGAATCTCCCGTGGCTGCGGTAGCGCCTCCCTGTCCTCGTCCGACTTGTTTTTGTTGTCCTCCTGGGCTCTCCTGCCCCCCTCGGCAAGGCATTCTTGGCAGTAGCCGAGCCAGTCGAACCCGGTCATGTCCTTGATCAAGTCCGGCCCTTGGAGCGGGGCCACCAGCAGCTGCGATCCGGAAGCGTGGGAGGCGCGCAGGGAGGTGGAACGGGGGGTGGTCTGGCTGCGCCGGCGCCGCACGCTGGAGCTTCTGCGCGAGTTCGCGCCGGAGGGTGGGGAGGGCTCGTCAAACTCCTCGCGAATGCTATCGTCCCCGTTCTGCGCGCGGTACAGCTGGATGCCCTGCTTGCACACCTCCTCGGCCTGGACGTGCGCCTTAGTCGTCTGCAGCGTGCTGTGCATCTCCGCCTCGGAGAGCATCCAGAGATCCACGGAGGTTTCGCTGACGACACTGACGGGCCAGAAGTGCCTGCGCAGGCAGAGCTCACCAAAGAAGTCGCCAGCGCTCCGACTCTCGCCGACGTCGGGGAGGGCGGCGTGCGGTTTCGCGGGGTCCAGTGCGCCACCCACACGCACGGAGCCGCGACCAATGACAAAGAGGGTGTCGCACAGCGTGTCCTTCGCGACGAGCAGTTGACCCGGTGGCACCGTCACGATGCGCGCGTCACGGGCAATGTCCTCGCGCATGGCGTCGGTCGTGTGGCTGAGGCACGGCACGCCGCCCAGGAGGGACACGAGACCGAAGATGTCGCGCACCCGGCCCGCGTCTAGCCACTGGGTTCGCCGCTCCAGCGCCTTGGGCACAATGGCTTTCAGCAGGTGTGGGTACTTATCCAGGCGCCGCTTGAACTCGCCAACGGGCAGGCAGTACAGTTCGCTGACCGAGCCCGCCACGACGGAGCTGCTGCAGGGGTCGTTGAAGAGAAGACTCTCCTCGCCAAACGCGGTACCAGGTTCGACGATGGTGAGCGGCTCCCCCTTCACCACCACCGTCAGCGTGCCGCGGCGCAGGACGTAGACGTTCCGATCGTACTGGCCCTCGTGATGCAGTACATCGCCCATGCTCAGCACCTTCACCCCCATGGCCCTGGCCAACTTGACGCGGTCGCTGCTGCCCAGAAACGGCCACACCCACGAGCGCTGCAGCACCACCGACGTGGCGTAGTACGTGCTAAGCATCATTTCCCTGCGCAGGGGGAGCACGCGACGCCGGAAGCTCTCCAGAACCCCATCCGCCCGGGAGGACTCGAGGATGTAGGTGTGAAACACTTGCCAAAGCCAACGGGAGGGGATAACTGCGACGTCGGCGCTCTCGTTGGCGGGTTGGCACGATAAGCACGTCAGTGAACGATCCTCGCAAAGCACCGGCATTAGGCACATGACGTCGGGTGCGCTACGCGTCCGCGTGCGCTGCGAGCTAATGGGGCGATCCGCTGGCACCCCCGACGACTTCACCTCGTTACTGCCGCTGTTGTTCACGCGCAGCGATGGCTTGCGCGCTTCCGAGAGCTGGCCGTGGAGCAGGACAACGATGCCTGTGGACAGGTGGGACTCCTTGTGGTACACGATAATGTCGGGTGGTCGCAGGTATTGAAATGTTGCCTCCTGCGCCAGTAGCGACAGCATTTCCGGTGGCCACTCCGCCAGCAGGCTCTGGGAGGACGTGATGGCGGAGACGACGGACTCCGCGGTGTACGTGCGCGGTGGGTAGATGCCACCCGCGCAGCCCCGCTGCCGACGTCGACGGAGTAAGACCTTCAACACCACAGGGAGAAACACATTGCTCAGCTTCTTCATGGACTCTTTACTCTCCGGGGCCCTAAAGTCCACCGGTGTGTGCAGGCGCGGGTTGCGGGCAGCGATCCCCACCAAGCTCCCGCTCCGCACGCGGGGGTTCGTGCTCGTAGCGGCGATGGAACTATCCCTCCGCGTCGGCACAAAGGTGGCTGGTGACATGCGTCGGTGTGCACTGCTGTATCCATTGCTGGTGCCATCCCTGGTGTGCTCCGGCGTCGTCGTTCTCTCTTCCTCGCCCCACATGAACTCGTCCGGGCACAAGTGCTGTGCACCGCCAGCAGGGCCACGTGTGTCCTGTGCAGAGTGGAGGGATGACGGAAAGGAGTGCAACGCGGTGCTCGAGAGAATCCGGGGGAGGCAGCGTCCACTGAGGTCCGGGCCCAGAGCACAAAGAAGAGCAGGAGAGAGAGAGAAGGAATGGGGATGGTAAGCAGTTCCTTGGAGAGAAGAAAGAAAAACAATGTTTCGTTTTGTTGTATGACGGAGTGTGACGAGTGTAGCGAGAGCTCTTCTCTTCTCTAAGAAGTACTGGAGGAGTGTGCGGTGGGGGAGAGGGGTGATTGAGTACTCGTACGGGGGGCACTGCTACACGCGTACACACAAGCACGCACCACATGCTCATTTTCCGAGTGGGTCATAGTCGCGCACACCAGGGCACCTCACGATCCGCTTTCCTCCTTACGTGCGGGGTCCCCCCCCCCCCCGGCACGCTTTTCTCTCTCTCCTCTCCTCTCTGCTTCTCGTCTGCGGGACGTTGTGAGAAAAGACTACTGATGATCGCGCGAAAGCAATCTGACGAGCGAAGAAAATGCGCTGCAGTAGCGAAAGAAGAAAATGAGTAGCTGTGGGTGTTAACAAAGATGAAAGAAGAATGAATGAAGGCAGACAACATGGATGGAGGCACGGCACTCCCACCGACGACAAGAAACAACCGGGGAAGGAAAAGAGAGGAGGGGAGGGGAGGGGAGGAGGAGCACAGGTCGGTGAATGGACGACGCTGGGTCACGCGATGGCCTGCCGTGGTGCACTGTTGGCTGCAAGCTGTGGCGGTGCCACGGGCTGCGCGCGTGGCTTCCCCATTGCCGCTTTCAGACTCTCACGATACTTCTTCTCCTCCGCCACGGCATGGTTTGCTGTTTTAAGGCACTCCAGAAGCTCCGCCGAAGCCACAGAGGGGTCATAGCACCGTTTGCACGTCTCATCCTCAAGCATCAGCTCGAACAGCTTCACGACAAGCGATCGAGTGCCGTCGGTCTGGAACGAGATGTCATCCTTCCAGCGGACATAGTACTGGGAGAGGATGGGCATCGCACGGTACTCGAGCAGCTCCAGGGGCTGGGTGCAGCTGGGCACAACGTCCAGCACGAGGCGGAGCAAATCTCCAGAGGCCTCGTAGAACTCCGGGAATGCCTCGATGACGCCCATGGCGACGCCGAGGAAGTCCGCATTCTCAATGCGCTGGTTCACCGAAGCGTCGCCTGCGGCAGCTTTCGGCAGGCGCTGTGCGTCGTGCAACACACGAATGTGCTGTGGCACACCCTTGTAGCGAGAGATGTTCAAGTTGTTAATGGCGGCCTCGACGCCGTCCGCCTCGAGGAACTCCTTTCCCCCTTCCTTCGGGAAGTGCCGCATGATGGACGAGAGCAGCAGCGTAACGAAGCGAGTGTCGGTGGGGTCGCCTGTGCTTTGCTTGTAGCTGTCTACGAGTGCCTTCACACCGTTGGCCTGCATCACCTGCCGCTCGACGGTGCCGTCCGTCTTCTGTGTGAAGGCGCTCAGGGTGAGCGCCCGTGAGGCGAAGATGCGACTGTACGGGTCCTCCGCGTGGCGGAGAGCGAGGAAGATGAGTTCAACCCCGTTCTTCTCGTGGATGAAGTACTCTGACAGCTTGGGGTAGGCGCTGATCCAGTTCACAAGCTGCAGGAACTGGTCGGCCTGGAAGAAGATGTGCTTCCGCGACTTCCGGGAGCCGGAGTTGGTGAAGTCGTCGATGCTAAAGTCAAGCAGCTCCTTCGCGCCAGCGGCGAGGAAGTCGTCCTCCTTGAGGATGGGCGGGTCAAGCGAGAGGTCCATGTAGTCAATGATCAGGCGCGCCAGGTATCCGTCCGCCAGCTCGTTGTCCGCCTTGAGCGCGGCGAGGAGAAAACGCATCTGCTTCGGGAACTCCAGCGGTCCAAAAATCATGTCGGGTGGCAGCTCCAAGGCCATCGTTTCGGGGTCCACGTCATGCACCTCAATCCACTCCATTGTCTTCAACAGCGGCTTCCTGATCTTTGTCACAACAGCGCCGGCCGCCTCGTCAAACGGCTCGCGGTTAAACAAGTAGAGCGCAGCGCAGGTACCACTCAGCACCCACGGCCACCATGTGTGGAAGTGCTCCTTTGCCTTTGTCTCCGTGAACCACCTTGGGGCCCCCCGACGCATCTTCCCTAGCGAATCCTGAGGATGTGTGGCTACACGGGGGAGGAGGAGGAGGAGGAGAGAGAAGGATAGGGAGGGAGAGGGAAAGGTGTGTAGTGCAGAGGAGGGGAGGGGGGGGGGAGGGTCAAGCGGTGCCACAGAACACCAGTAGTTCGCAGCGAAAAGTAGCAAAGTGAGACGACTCCTTCACCAGATGTATAGCTGTTTCCTTGACCTCTATCGTTGCTACTCCCCATCTCTTCTCTTCTTTCTTTTTCTTGGGGAGGGATGGAAATCGGTGGCATGGAGTACGAGTCTGGTGCGCTCACTCGGCACGCTAGCGGGTAGGAGAGTCGTCTGCCTTCTCCACGGAGTCCGCGAGAAAGCGGTCGTACACGTCCTCGCGCACCACCATGTAGCCTGGCTCGCGGTAGACAATCGCCTCTGCTACGCCCATCTCCTGGAAGAAGGTGAGGAGGGAGTGCTGCTGTTCAGACGACATGTTTCGCAGCAGGACGACTTGCTTCGTGAAGACAACCCGATTGCACTCGCTCTCCCACATAAACAGCTGATCACAGACCGATTGGGGAATGGCAAGCGTGTGGGTTGGTACGGTGCTTGTCGCGCTCAGTACCCCGCCACCAATACGGAAAGAGGGGGCACCGAGAGAGCCGCTGCCTGGCTGCTGGGCCGCCGCCGCCGCGCTCACGTTGGCGTGGGCGTCCTCGCCGTACTTGCGCAGCATGCTGGGGTGCGCGCGCAGGGAGAGAAACTTCAGAATCTGCGCCGCGGAGATGCCTTTGCGGAGGGCCGCCACAAAGCTGTCGCGCGTGAGGCGGAAGCACACCAGCACGTCGTCAACACGCTCCTCGCGCGTCGCGAACTGGTCGAGTATGCTCAGCAGGTCCTCGTTCCGTGTGTACGCGTACAGCCTAAAGTTGGTCTCCGTGATTATCGTGTCCGTGTCCTCGCGGCGGCAGCCTGCCACCACCCCCGAGGCGCCATCGCCCGCGGACAGCATGGAGGACGCACACATTGGTGTCGTCGCCTGCCACTCCAGTGCGTGCTGAAAGTGAGGAGAGACAACAAAGCAGGCTTGCCCCTCGCTCGTCCTCACCAGGTAGGTCAGCCCAACCTCGGAGAGACGGGCGACAAGGTGATAGCCAGCGGGATCGTCCTCCTTTGACGGGAACGCGTACATGTACGAGGTGGTGTCCAGCACCGACAGAACTGCCATGAGCTGCCAGAGTAGCGGCAAGGAGATGCGATCGGCCTGGTGCTGTGTGAGGGCCATGATGCGGTCGAGTGCCCCGCACACCAGTGCCCACCACTGCTGTTGCAGCGACATCATGCAGAACGAGAGCCCCTCACTTGTCACCTGTCCCTCCGCGTGCGTCGGTGGCACGAGGCGGGCAAGCTGCACCACGGACCCCAGCGCCTGTTGCGACTTCTCCTTCAGCGCAGTAGTCGACCCAGACAAGGCACACGTCGACACGCTGCGGAGGACGCGTTTGCTGCTGTCCATCGCGTTGCGCAGCGAACCACTGAGGAGGGGAAGCCCTGGGGTGTCCTGGGGAAATAGGAAATGTGTCTTCTTCTGGATCGAGGAGAGCAGCCTCGTTGCCTCCCGGCACGCAGTGGCATCCTCCCCCGGTAGTGCCGGCGGTGTCCATGCCGCTGTCAGCGTGGCTCGCAGAGATTGCCAAAAGGAGCTGCTGCGAGGGTTGGTTTCCGGCTTTGCAGCGGCGTACACTCGTCCCAGTACCTCGGAGGGCGACGCCATGGCCAGCATCTCCCCCACACCATCCGTGCTCTGCTGCTGCTGCTGCTGCTCTGACGACAGTTTCCTTCGTGACGCAAGCGGGTCCTCTACACGACCGCCAGCGGACATCAGTGCCGCAATGACGTGCTGGTAGCACAGCAACTGCAGAGCGGGGCAGTCAGCGAGAAGCTGATCCCGCCCCGCGTGGCTTAGTATCGACTCGAAAAAAGACGAGCGAGAGGCCATGTCGACGTAAGTACGTGTGTACTTCTGGGAGAGATGGAGAAGGAAGGGAGCAACAACAATTAGGAAGAAGATGGGCTTTGGTTGTGTCACCCTTCGCTACAGGGTTGAGGGAGGTGGGATGAGGTCAGAACACGAGATGGATGTGTGGGGGAAAGGAGTGTGGGGAGCTCCCTCTCTTTTCCGTTGGGAAGGAGGTGAGTCGCCCCACTCGAGCCATCTGAATAAGAGTCTCCCATATCTAACAATATCCTCCTTTCGGACTGTGTGTGTGTGTGTGTGTGTGCGTTTGTGCATGTGGTAGGAATGGAATGGACAGAGAAAGAGGAAGTCTAAATCTAAAAAGGTGTGAGCGCACACACGCCGCCATTACTTCTTTTCACGGCAGTGAAAAGGCGCTGGTGTCCCCCGCTTTGCGCGCGCTAACAATCTCTCGAAGCCGCTGCGAGCGCTGCACCAACGCCGCGACGCCGTCCCACGACAAACAAGAAGGGTCGAAGCGCGAAGCTGACAAGGCACTCTCTCCGCGAGTGGACAGCGGGGTTTCCTGGCTCGTTCTACTTCGGCCCGAGTCCTTTCCAGCGGACTCGGGGAAGTGTAAGTGCCTCGATGCCAAGTAAGCGGGTTGGGCAACGGCCTCGCTGCTCGGGACCTCTCGGTCCTCCGCCGTACGGCTGCGACGAGAGCTGACGGCGCTGACAGTGCTAACACCGTCCGAGTGCTCTGATGCGGTGCGCCGTGGTTCTTGCGCGTCTCGAAGAGATGGCTTGGCAAACAGCACCGAGGCGGTCTCCTCCCTCTGACGGCGCTCTGGTTTCGCGGAAGCCGACCGCTCTTCGTCCCGTTGGCTCTGCACCGCCGCGTCTAGTCTGCGCTGGAGAACCATGTTGCGCTCCTGCATGTCCACCAGCGCGGTCTGTGCGGCGTCGCGGGACAGGGTGAGCTCACGCACCTGCCGCCGCAACTCCCGCACCAGTTCGCCGGGCTGTGACTGTGCCTCGGTGACGTAATTGCGCAGCACGGCATTCTCCGTTTCGAGCAACGCGAGACGGCGGCGAAGGTCGGCGATGTCGCCCTTCTCGTCTCTCAACGCTCTTGGCGCCGGAGGGAAGTCGAGTGCCGGCTCGCTCGGCTGCCGAGGACTCCGGGAGACGCTGGAGCGCGCGATGGGAAAGTTAAAAGGGTCCCCTGCCTCCGCTACCGGCCGCGGTCGCGGTGAGGGAGAGGCGGTGGTAGATGCCGCAAAGGGCGGGGACTGCCCGGAGCTCGGCTTCGTCCAGCGTCGCACAAAGCGGTCTGCTACGAAGGGATGCGGTTCACCCCTCTCCCTCGCGCGCGGCCAGCCGTCGTCACGCCGGCGACGTAGCGGCGTGCCCTGGGCGTGCACATATCCCCTCTCCATTCGCGTCTCGAGGACTTCTCTCATGCTAGAAGGAATCAATGAGGAGAGGGGTGGAATAGGGGAGGGGGAGAGGGCAGGAGACGTGCTGCATACACACACACACACGTACACGTATGCACACATGTACTACGCGTACCGCCATCGGCATGCATGTCTCCACACACTATTACCTCTCCTCCTTTTGAAAAGAGAAGGCCCTCTCATCGGATACTGCTGCTGCTGTTCGTGTGCTTGTTCTATGAATGGATGTATGCCGTCTCTACGACGCGCGATTGGCAAGCCAAGTCATTCGTGTGCGTCCTCCTCCTCCTTCTCGCTTTCCATGAGTGGGCATACCTCTATTGAACAATGTGCACACACACACACATACACATGGTGTCGCGATGGGGAAGCAAGTTCAGGAGCTCTCCCTTTACCAGCAGAAACCTTCCTTCCATCGGCCATTCACCTGGCACCACGCGGAGTTTCGCGGCCTCGCCTCTGTTGCGTGGGGTAGTGGAGAGGACGTGCCACGCCCAGGAGAGGGGAGCTTTGTCTTTGGGGTAGGCGGCCGTGCCACCAGTGCGCAGTTGTCGAGGTCCAGACGCTCCAAGACGTCGTGGTACATGGCCGCCTTCATCTCCTCCGGGGCAACAAGTAACTGGACGTCAAATCGACTCTTGTCCTCGGCCAGGAGGGCCACAAAAGCGGTCCTCTCCGCCGGCGGCACGGCCATATTATGGGTGCGCTGGGTCGTAGGCATGGTGTTCAACTGCGGGAGAATGTAGAACGCTAGCGAGGACCCACCAGCATCCCCCGTGTCGGAGCTCGAGGAGGAGGAGTGGCAGGAGGAGGTACGCGGAGGTGCGGAGGCGGTGGTGGTGGTCGCGTGAATGACGTCGCTGCCTCGCGCGGGTGGCTCCAGCTCGAGATACATCCACACAGACGGCAGTTGCTGAAAGACCCCGTCGTAGGACTCTGCCAGGACGTAATAGCAGGGCGGCCGCAGAGCCGTTTCGGTGGCGTGTCGGTTCTGCTGCGTGCGGGCGGCGTCGTGGCCCACCAGGGTGAGCTTCAGGCCGTGGGGGAGCTGCTCCCCTGCTTCACTGCCCGCGCTGGTGCCGCTGGGCTGGTGGAGCCCGATCCACAGGCGCGCTGGTTCGAGCGGCTTTGCATCGCCGTCCTCCCCCTCCTCATCCCCATCATCTTGCCCTCCCCCGCCTCGCCGCTCTCGCCCGGCGCGGCTCCGGTGCTTAACAGTGACGCGGAGCAAATGTGACGGCACCGCAGGCAGAGACGCAGTGGTGAGGGAGTGCCCCACCTCGCCCTCCACCCGAAAGCGGATGGGAACCCGGACGTCGTGGTAGCGCCGGCAGTCGAAGCAGACGTGGCAGCTGCGGAAGAAGGGCAGCACCTCCTTGTCATAGTTGAGCCAAATGCAGGACTCTGAGTCGCGCACGACAGTCGTGGCCTGGTTCAGGTTGGCGTCCAGCGAGGTCGGTGCGCCGCCGCGCTCGGGGGAGAGCTGGCGAAGGCCGGCAGCAGCAGTGGTGACGCGCGTGGCCTGCTCCTCGTCGAGTGATCGCTGCTGCCAGTTCCGGATGAGGAGCATCGGCTCGCCGTGCGCGTTCTCAGAAGCCGCGAGGACACGGTAAGACATGTCCGGCCGCAGCCCCGCGGCCCGAAAGGACAGCTCCACCTCCTCCAGAGATGAAGCCGCGCCGCTGCGCCGACGAAGAGCCGACACGACGCCGGTGGCGATGGCCGAGCGCGTTGTGATGAGAACGATGCCGGTGCCCCGCCCATTGGTGTTGATGGCAGCCTCCATTTCGTCAAAGGCCGCTTCTGCGTTCTGGTGCCACCAGTCCCACACCTCCACAGGCCCTCCCGTCAGCATTCCCAGCGCCGTCGCTGCCGACACGCCGCGGAGCGCGCGGTAGCTCCCCAGCAGCTTGGCAAGCGCCTTCTCGCACACGGAGCCCCAAATGTCGCAGCTCATGATGTTGGCGCAGCCATACAGTGTCGGTGCACCTCCTCCCACCGCTGACGGGGCCTCGCCAAGCCCGTCCGTGACGCAGGGAAGATACGCGTCCACCTGCGACAGACGCCACTCCCCGCTGTCGCACAGCCACGCGCTGAGGACGCCGTTGGCCTCGTCCTCGGCGGTGGTGCTCGCGAGGACGCTCGTGACAGCGCCGGCCGACTCGGCAAGAGCCGCGAGCGCGGCGACCACCCCGTTGTCGCCCAGCATCCCGACACGCAAGGCACAGGGATCGACGCCGACGCTGGAGGTGAGGTCGGCCCGGCGGTTCTCTGGTGTGTACGCAGCCACTGGGCACCAACGAATGAAGTAGGTCCGCCTCTCCTGTGCGCTGTAGAGGCGACAGCCGGCGGCGCCATTCCCGAGGGAAGCGGTGACGGGTGGGAAGTCCACGTCCACGTAGTCGACGCCGCGCCTGCGACAGAGCGCCGCCAGCGCCGTCGGGTTGCCGGCGACCCCGCAGTCCACGGCGAGCGCTCGCAACTCCCTCGCCAGGCGCAGGGTCAGCTTGTCCGTTTGTGCGGCGACCTCATCGGGCAAGCGTACAAGCCCGTGTGTGGGGGTGGTACTGGCCGCCGTGTCTGTCAGTGGGGGCGGTCGATGAGGAGCGGCTGGATCGTTGGAGGCTCGGGTATCCGGCAGACGAAGGCTGCTGGCACCACCACCTCTGGTGATGCCGTCGTTGTCCTTTATCCGTGCAGCCTCTGCGCTCTCCGCTGCGTCATGGGCGACAGCGCCAGTGGGAAATGGCTGCGTGACGGAGCTTGCCGCGGTGGCGGCCGTTGGGCAGCCGTCGATGGAGGACGGTACCGAAGTCGTAGTGGTGCACGGTTGGGGCGGCAGCGTTTCCGAGCGACGTGACGGCTCCCTGCTGTCGGCAGCGTGGAGAGCTACGATTTCCTCGCCAACACCGCTGCCTGTCTCCTGCCGTGGCGGTGATGACGACGGCGGCAGCGTCGTGGCCATCAAACCATCCTGCGCACGGTCGGCGGTACCGCCCACTCGGCCCACTCCCTCCTCCGCCTTCTCCTCCTCGCTGCCATCGCAGCGGACGACCACTGTGTGGCGACCCGGATAGCCACTCAAGAAAGGCTTGCGTTCGCCCGCGGCCACACGCATCACGCAACGCCCATCCTGCGTCAGATGCGCATCAGAGAGCAACTGCATCGCAGCGTTCTGCTCTTGTGTTTGGCTCACAAAGCGGAACTCCACTGTGTACGCTCTGTCCGCTGTTCGGTTGGCGATGGTCCAGCGCTGCCTACTCTTCTCCCGTCCGAGCTCATCCACGTAGCTGTACATCTCCACGTCCAGCTTGCCAGGGAGAAGGACCTCAATCCGCGGTAGCCGGGACAGGTGCAGCGGCGCGGCCTCGCGACGATTCACCTCGTTTTTTTCGCTGTTATCGTCGCCACGCCACACCGGCTGCCGGCAGGGATTCTTGGGCGGCGGCGACATTGGGGACTGCTGCCAGTCGTTGAGCTGCTCCAGCTCACTCTCCACCGCCGTGCGACTGCTACCGGCACCGCGTTCCGCCAGTCGAACCTTGAGGGCTGAGCCCGTCAGGGTGGTGGGGCGGGCGATCTCAGTACACACGTACTCACCACCAAGCAAGGCGCGGCTGACGGGCAGTCGAGTGCTGCTGCCGCCATGGGGAGGGGGAGGGGGAGGACTTGGCGCTTGCCCGCTCCGCAACGGCGTCGGCGTCGGCGTCACTGTGCCCTCCCTCCGGGGTGGTGGTGGGGAGGACACTTCGCCTGATGGTGACCGGAGCCGCGTCCCCTCTCCCGTAGCCGCAGCCCCGTTCACGCTGGACGGCTGCTCAGTCGGCGGCACCGACGGGGACAGCGACAGCAACGGGGCGGATGGCGCCGGTGGCACGCTCTCCTTCGGTTTTGGCGGTGCCGCGAGGGCAGGCGGTGACGACGAGGGAGGGTCACCGTTGAATGACATGTCGTCCACCAGCGGGTTGTAGGGAAGGGGGGCAATCTCCAGCGGAAAGGCCGTGAAGAGGCCCTCGTCGCCTCTTGTGTCGAGCTGCTGCTGCTGCATGTATTGCTGCAACGTCTTGAGGTCCTCCAGCGTCTGCCGGTAGGCTCGCGCGCGGCCCAGCAGATCGGCGTACTGTCGCAGAGGCACCATCACTTCGTTGCTGCTGCCGGGACCGGAGACGCCACCGCCGTCAAACGGGGTGCCTAAAGCGGCGGACAAGGCCTCACGCAGCGCGGCGTTCTCTTCGCTTAGCGTCGCTGTTCGCCTCTCGGACTCTGTGCGCCAGGCGCGCTCTCGTGCCAGCGAAGCCTGCAGCGCGTCGCACGAACCCTGCAGCGAGGCCTTCTCACGCTCCCACTGGGCCTGGGCCTTGAGGACAGGGTTCATACCGTCCGGGGAAAGCCCGATGACTTGCACCGCGCCGCTGCCGTGCCTTGGCGGGCTTGGAGAAAGCTCCCCTTGTCTCTGCGTCTGGTGCTCATATCCATCGGTGGTGGGGTGGGCAGCTGCGCGCTGGGGAGCGGCAAAGGCTGACCAGCGAGGTCGCAGATCGCTTTCGAGATCGGGACGCCGCACCCTTCTTCGCGCTTCCTCGGCCTTGACGTCCTCCCATCGCTTCGGACTGGTGCGTCGCGAGTGCCACGTGTGCTGCATGAGAGAGCGGAGCGACACTGCGAAGGATACCGTCAAAGGGGGGAGGGGGGTATCGGCAACGGCAGTGAGCCGCTCTCTATAAGCTTGTGGTCAATGTTCCGGACCAGAGCACAGAGGAGAAGGGAGGAAAAGGGAGGAGGGAGGCGGCGGGGTGTTGAAGGCAACCCATACAGTCGACGTTCCCTCGCCAAACCAGACGTCGGCTACCATTCGAGTTGCCGCGAACGCGTGGCAGCGGGTGTTACTGGGATTGCTTTGATGGCTCCCTTCTCTGTGTTTGTTTCAAGTGTGGGGTCTTCATACATCATACAGTACAGCAACGGCTCATCGATATGACAATTGGTGTAGAGCAGGGGAGGGGAAGGGAAAGGGGAGAGAGCGGCGACAATGTCAAGTGTTGTCCGCGTGACAAGATGAGGGGGGTAGTAGTAGTGGGAATGAGTGGCCGGGGAAGCAATGGAAACACGAGTGTCTCTCCTCTCTATACTTGCCTCCCTTTCCTATGTACATGAGAGTCGCACCAAGGCCACTCGAAAAGAGCGGCAATGGGGGCGACGCCAAAAACGAGCAGCGACAGGCGGTGCAACTGGCGGTGGGAAGCCCCGACTCGACACGACGCTCACGCTTCTCGCGACTTGTGACGCTACTCGTCGCTTTCTTCCTCGCTGGCATCGGCCTCGTCGTCGTACTCGACAATCTGCCAGCGGCCGTTGCGGGCAGGAGCTGCGGCAGGTGGCGCGGCAGCAGCGGCGGCGGTGGTGGTACCGGCGGAAACGGGTGCCACTTTTCGGGCGATAGCCTCCCTGTAGAGCTGCTCCTGTCGCAGCTGGGGGCGGCTGCCCTCATTGTCCCTCAGCAGAGTGTGAGGAGCGCCGGCATGGGGAGAAACACGGGCGGCGCTGTACATCTTTGCTATGTCGTCGTCGCTGGTGGTGGCGGAAGGGCGAGGGATCGCGCGCTCAACCTGAAGGGTGCGGCGGAGAGCGGCTATTGCGTCAGTTGCCGAGAGAGCTTGTCTCGGTTGCGAGCTATCGCCGCGGCTACTGTCGGTGCCGTGTAGCATGGCCAATAAGTTGGCTCGCTCCGCCTCTTCGTTCTCGCGCGTCCCATTTCCGCTGACTCTGCCGATCGCTCGAGCGCCAGTCCTGGCGGCAGGGGCGTCGAGGAGCTGCTCCGGCACATCAACCCAGCGGCGGTGCTTCTCGTAGAAGGCAGCCTGGAGGCGTTGCACCTGCGACAGAAGCTCATCGCGCGCGGTGGCCATGGCCGCATCCCGCTGCTGCTCCTCTGGCGTTGGGATAAACACGTCGTGCACTGCCAGCCGCGCATCGCGCTCCTGCGTGTCCTCGGTGGCATCCTCGGGAACGACGGTGCTAGGCAGGCAGCGCCGTACGGCGGCGTGGATGAAGCGCACGTCATCTCTTAGGGAATTCTGCGTGATGTCGAAGCTGCTAGGGCCGTTGCCTGCCGCCGTAGGCTTCCGCTCGTCCTCCTGCCGGGTACCGCCCTCCTCCTGTTCGCGCTGCCGCACCGTTTCCTGCCACTTGAGGTGGAGCGCGCGGCCACGACACACACTCGCGGAGTACGCGCAGACGTCAATGCTCGCGAGCTGGCGGCGCTCCTGCTCGGTGCGGGGGTGGGCAAGAGCGTCTTGGAGGGATTCGGCAACAAGCTGCCAAGCCTGGGTCTCACTCTCCACCTCCCCTTCCGACGCGCCGGCGTCGTAGCTGCTGCGCACAGGGGTCACAGGGGCTCCAAAGCGAGCAGCCAGAACGAGGATATAGTTATCGACAAACGTGCTGAGAGCAGACATGGCTGCCGCTCAGATAACGGTAATGAACGGGAGGGGGGGGGGGAAGTATGGGGAGATATGGCAATGACCCGAAACACGAAGCGGGCAACAGCACCAGGAATCGACTAGATGGATAAGAAGCGAAGGCACGGAAGGAGAAACCCTTGTGGAAGGAGTAAAGCAATCTTGTAGGAGAGGTAAAGGAAGTGCATTTTGCGCACGGGGTCCAGTGTCCGAATAGCGAGGAGGAGGAGGAGGAAAGAGTGCAACCCGTCGCTTCGGCGCCATACCAGAGAGAGACCTCCCTCTGACACAGCAGCGGGCTCCCAGCTGTGGCGCAGTACTCGCCTTCCCACTCCCATCCATGGCAGTATTTGCCCATCGTCGTGGGTGGAATCTGTGTGTACTTTCGTGGGAGAGGGAAAGGGTAGGGGAAATGGAGGTGGGGGTGGGGAGGGGGGAGCGAGAACGCGGTAAGGAGGTAGAAAAGGGAAGGAAAGTGCCAAGAGTGAATGGGGGGGCGGGGGAAACAGAGAGCATACATATATGTATATATATACGTGAAGAAGACGAGTGGGAAAAGGGAAAAGGGAGGAGGAGCCACACGCAAGCACGCCTATTCTGTACATCTGTGAGCAATATGGTATGTGCGGCTTGCATAACATGAGAGTAGGTGGCTGAATGACTATACATGGAGAAGGAGCTTGACCCGCGCCACGCGCCTGCCTGCCCTGCACAAATCCACCACAGCGCAGCCGCTCGCCACATCGGGCTTGGTGAGCTCGTAGTGCCCGTGGAAAATGGTGTCCCCGCGCGCGTTTACCATCCGCAGGAACAAAAGCGGTGAGGGGAGGCCCCGGTAGTCTACGGGCCACCGGCGATCCATCGCGGAGGTCGTGAAGAGGATGACGCGGGTTGACGAGGAGCTCCCGGGGCTGCCTGCTAGGAGTGACGCGGTCCGCTCATGCGCAAGGGCAGCACAATGGGTGAGGCTGTGATCAAAGGAAAGCTCAACGAGTACCGGCTCCATCGCTGCCTCGTCGTTTCCGCTTCCCGCGATAGAAGGTGCAGAGGGCGAGGAGGAGGAGGGGGAGAGGTTCTGTGGCAACGTGACGATGAGCGCGCTGTGAACCTCGAGAAAAGGGGAGGCCATGTCAGATCCCTGTCTCTGGCTGTGCTCCGGTGCCGAGGCAAATGAAGCCGCCAAGCGTTGTCGATTCACGGCCTCTTGGAAAGTGGAGGTATCGCGTGCAAGGTACATGTTGACGAGCAGGCCTGCGACACCCGCGTGCGCGTGTGCGCGGACGCGCGAGAGAGAGGATGCTGTGCCGCTTGCTGCCCCTACACCTGACGACCCATCAGCGCCGTCCAGCCGCCTCTCTGTTTGCTGCAGGTAGGACAAGATCCTGGCCTCTGACCACAGGGATCCGTTGTACGGGTCATCCTTGACGTCGTCCCCGGTAGTCGGAGGGGAGGCGAAGCCGCGGAGGAGATCCGCGCCGGCACGGCAATGTCGCTGCACCATGCGCAGCCGCCCCATCGCCTCCATCTCGGTGGCGGACCGACTCCGTCCTTCTTCAAAGACGAGCTTTGCCTGCAAGAAACCGCGTTGCCAGTCACACTCAACTGCGGCTCGCGCTTCGGGCTCGACCGCGGTTACGAGTCGATGGACCTCCAGCGCGCACACCTCCTCCAGTGAGAAGTAGCGCACTTGGCGCTGTGTTTCCAGCAGTTCGTCGGCGCAGTAGGACACATGTGCGTCGTGCCCCTGGCGGTATGCCAATGAACGAACCGTCAGCTCGGCTTCCATCACAATGTCGAGGCGGTGGGTCAGCTCGTCCCAGATACACGCACGCAGAAAAGGGTTCTGGTAGTGGGTGGAGCGGGTCAAGAAGCCGCGCCGCTCCTCCTCGATGCGGCGGAGGCGCTCGCGGTGGAGCGTCTCACGCTGAACCACCTCGCTCACGAACAGGGCTGCACATGACACCGAGGCAGCGCGTGCCGTTCGCCCGCGGTTCACGGACTCGGCGGTTTGCAGTGCGGCCAGGCGCGACGACTCATAGGCGTGACGCTCCTCGCAGCGAATATCGGCGCGCGCGGCGTGTTCCGCGAGGCACAGGAGCTCCCCTTGCAGATGCAGCGCCGCAGCACCTTGCTGGGAGATGATCACTGCACGCCACTCGCTCTCGTGGCATAGCAACTGTTCCGCTTTGCCAAGCAGGTCGGCATCCCTCATCAGCCGCTCCTTTCGTCCGCGCAGGTCGATGCTCGCGACGTCCTCCTCCGTTTCTACCCGGATGCGTGCGGCGGCTTCGGACGCGGCAAGAGCCGCCAGTGGAAGTGCCCGTGCGCGCGACCAGCGCTGGGCGATCAGGCTGCCGCGAAGTCTGCCCTCCGCCTCCTCCAGACACCGAGCGCCATCCGCAGCCTCCACGACGCACCGATCGAGCTGCATCGCGCGGCGCATGGCAAGCGCGGCGCGAACCTCCTCCCCGCGGAGGCGCGCGCGACATCTGTCCTCGTCCGCTACAACGACCTTGGCAGCCGCGATGGATTTGGCGCGGCAAACGGTCTCGTGATGCCATCTGTGATGGGCGAGGTGGGTCTCGTGCTCCTCCCGCCAAATGGCAGCGGCGCCGTGCGAGAACTGTGCTAGCATGTCCATCAACTGCCGCTGGCGTGCAGCGGCTGCCTTGAATCCACTGTCGCAGTCGTCGAGGAGGGAGGCGCGACTCCGACGCTCCTCGTCGTGGATGAAGCGTCTCTCGAACAGCTCCAGCGAGGACACGAGCCGTGCTGTGTCGTCGCTGTCGGCCACAATGCGTGCGTGCACGTCGCGCCAGTCAATAGTAAAGGAGCAGATGAGGCTCTGATATGCGTCCTGCTCCGCCCCCTCTATCATACCACGCAAACGGGACTCCCGCGCCTCCAAATCATCTCGCTCAGTCGGCCAGGCGCTCGTGAGGGGGGTGGCGGTGGCGGTGGTAGTCACATGTCGCTGCGCAGCCGCAGCAGCGGGAGCAGCACGCGAGGCGGACATGGCCACGACATCCCTCTGCAACGCAGTGAAGAGTGCCGCTTGTGCCTCCCTGTAGAGGAGCGACAGGTGGAGAAAGCACAGCTTCTCCAGACCGACACGGTCCTTCTCTTCAGCAAGGCACACCTGCCCTCGGCTCCGGACAAAGTCGCTGGCGTAGCGGCGCGACGCGGTGAAGCACATGGCAGCATTTTGGCGAGCCAACTCAAACTGCAGTTCCTGACCAACGTCAATGAGTCGGCGCTGGAACAGTTCACAGCGCTCCAGAGTTGCCTGATCGGCGACATCCGCCCGACGCGCCGCCTCCTCTGCCATTAGCGTGGCCATGCGGAACATGCGGTTGCGCCAGCGCACGACCTCACGATACTCAAGGACCACCTCCCTTCTCGCCATCTCCTCCTCCACCATAACGGCGCACGTGTTCATCACGGGAAAGAAGGTGCGGGCAGCCTCGTTCCTTATGTTGGCCCTGTGCGCCTCCTCCTCCGCGGTCAACACAGCTACTTCCTCCATGTTGCATTCGCGAAAGAGGGCCTGTGTGGTGAGCTTCACACGCCGCCGCGTCTCCTGGGAAACGAGCACGGAGCGGAGGCCGCACTCCAACTCGCACAAACGGTCAACGGACGTCAGCGCGGCGATCTCCTGCACAATGTGGCGAGCCTGCCAGTTGTAGCCGCGGCGCTTCACGGGCCGGGGCAGCTCCGGCCGCGAGTCAGCGGCTGAGCCGTCTGCAGTGAGGAAAGAGACGAGGGCGGCGTGGACCGCAGCATCTTTGGGACGGTGCGCAAGGTGACGCCTCGAGCCGCCTACTTCCATTGCCAGGATAGCCACAACACCGCGACCCCGAGCCAGCTGCAAAGGAGGAGGGAACACAGAGAGAGAGACAGAGGGACGAGAGCGCAAAGGTGAAGGAGGCTGCTGTTGGTCGCGTGCGCGTTGCGGGTGGTAGCAGTCGTGGTTGTCAGCGATAGCTATCCTCTTCCTGTGCAAGGGCAACGGAAAGAAAACACCGAAGCAACTAGTGGAGTCAACTGTGGAGGGACAAAGGGAGAGGGGTGGGGGGAGCGAAGGAGGGAGGACGCATTTCGAATGCCCAATGCCACAGAAAGTCCCTTCCAACTGAGGGTAAAGGGATGTCGGTGCGGGAAGCACGAGTGGCAGCTGGTAAGACAGCCCACTGCGTGTCAAAGGCAGAGGAGACGCGCACCATACGTCACCAGGTCTGCCTGCACTTCTTCCACCTATCCATTCCTTCTGATGCTGTGTTCGGTTATAGTAGTGCTACAAAGGGAAGAGAAGGAGGAGGAGGGGGGGCGGACAGTCGAGAGAGAGAGAGGGGCGAAACAGTGACACAGCTGAGGAAATGCCAACCGCAGAGAGCGTTTGCCTATCCTCAGCATCCCTTCCTTCGTCCTCCCCACACGCCGCCCCGAATACCTTCCGTGGGCCTGGGGAGGAGAACCCCCCCCCCGGTCGGACAAGATGCCCTACCCCTATTTCGTCCTCTCCGGCCCGCTCTTGCGGAAAACCAAGGACGTGTACAGCGTTGTCAACTCTTGCTCGGTGCTGGTGAGGACGTTTCCACGGTTCTTGCTCCAGTCCTTGTCGTACTCACTCAGGAAGTCGGCAAAAGGCTTTGATACGTCAGAGACCTCCTCCATGCCGGCGTCCGCCATGCATGCACGCACCGCATCAATGGGTACGACGTACTCCACGCAATCCACAAAGCCACGAAGCTTGAAGTGGTAGCCCGTCCCTGTTGCTAGCAACGGACGGTGGTCCGTCGCCCCATTCGGGCCGCTCGCGTCACTCACCCACTTCGGCTCCGCGTCCACGGGTTCGATCGAGAACATCGCGTTGCCGCGGCGGCGGGTGCGCACGCGCTGAGAAATCTCAAAGGGATCCACCGTCGTGATGACGACGACACCACCCGGCACAAGGCACGCCGTCACGGCTTTCACCAACTTCCTCACGTTCTCGACCGACTCGCAAGCGTAATGGAGGGCGAACTGGATGCTGACCACGTGGAACTCCCCACGCCGGTTGGCCTCCAGGTTGCTAAGGAAGTCGTCGCCGAAGCAGTCCGCTACCTCGAATCGAGCACTGCACGACAAACCCTCCCTCATCGCCTGAAAGCGGCTTTGCGCCTCCGTGATACACTCCGGCGAAATATCGTACCCCTCGTAGTGTGTCATCCTCACCACAGAGTCCGCAGGGGGGTCGTCGCTCCTCGTCGGCTCTACCGCCCTCGAGAAGAAGCCGCTGTCCGACTTTGGGCTGCTGCTGGGCGACCCCTTGCCACCCCACCGGGACGCCGCCGACTGCCTCGCAAAGACAGGCGACGAGACGGCGGTGGCGGACTGTGGGCTCTGCATGAAGAGCCACTTCCCCAAGTCGCCCCCTCGGCCACTGGCCAAGTCAAGCACCGCCACGCGTCCCGCACTGTTCGACGAGGTGCCGCTGCAGTGGGCTCTCACTGAGTCGAGCGCGAACTGGATGAGCGTTTTCTTCACATAGTTGTTGAAGTGCCGGAACGGGATCTCTTTGCTGTTCATGTCCCCGGTTCGCGCGCGTGTGATGCGGTCGTACGACGCCGCCGCTGCGTTCCCCTCGCTGCTCATCAGGGGCTGGGCTGTGTGTGTGTGTGTGTGTGTGTGTGGTGGTGGGGGGGATCTCTCTAGGGGAACTCGGGAACGTGTGCAGTGCAAGGAATGCTGTGGTACACTTTACTTGCTTTTTCATTGTGTGAGGAACCATGCATGAAGAGAGGAAATGGTGAAGCTCTCACCACCATGTCCACCGCGCGGCACACGCAGGACAGCGATCTGACGCGCACAGCGGCACACTGCACCAGTAGTCAATCCCCCATTTCCCCCACCAACCTGATGCCAATGCGCAAAACGCTCCGGCGTCCTCGCCAAAACCAACTGCTTCTTCGACAGTCCTACTACTACTTCTCGTTCGGAACGGTGTGTAACGGGACCCCTGTAACGCACCACGCTCCCCAGCGCCGAGCTGGGAGTGAGAGTTGCAGCAGCAAAGAACGAAGCGACGTCAGACACGGAAACAAGGGATGCGGCGTCGTTATGATGCTTGAAGTAGCTGAACCACATGTGCAATGCGCCAGATAACAACCGTGTTGCACGCGATCACCTCGACACCATCCGCATCTACGCCGAGGGTGAAGTTGCAATGCCGCAAGAGTCGCAGCGCCGGCTCGAAGGGCTTAATGTTCTGCGAGAACGCCTTGGTAGAGGTACGCAACGTCCTCTTCTTCACGTCCAGCGGGGAGGCAAGAATGTTGGACAGGATGGTGCGCAGGAGCTCCACACACTTCCCACTACCCGACGCCTTCCGAACAGCGTCAACAAGGGACTCGGCGGACGAGTCGTCCTCTTGCGCTGCGTCGGCAAATACGGACTGCAGCCTATCCTCCTCCGCCGTGCCCTGGACAACCGAGGCCAGATTCCATGTTCCCGCTCCAGTCCCGCCGCTGCCACCCCCGCCACCGGCGGGAGGGTTGCTGGGGTGCTCCTGCACCAGCCGCGCTCTCGCCGCCGCGGCCTGTCGCACCTTCTCTGCCTCCGCCTCCACGTCCCTTTCCGCGAGCTGCCACGCTTCTTCGCTTCCCTTGCCTTGCCGCGCGTAGCGGTCGGCAATGATTTGGATCTTGATTCGCCGGCGAGCGGCCGCGTCAGCCGCTTTCTGGCGCTTCACCTCCTCCATCTCCAGCCGTCGTCGTACCGCGTCCAACTCCTCCTTCACCTCCAGCGCTTTGCGGCCCATCTCGATGCGCTCCCGCTCCTTCTGGATCGCCTCAAGCTTCTCCGCTTCCTTCTTTAGCCTGATTTTCTCCTGCAGCTCCCGAACCTTTTCCTCTCGTTCGCTCTCCGTCAGCACACGCTTCACCTTCACCGTCACCTCCACGCCCTCGTCGAGCGGGGTGTCGAGTTCCGGGTGGCCCTCGTGCATTCTGATCCACTGCGTGCAGGTATTCTCGTCAATGCAGCCAGCCACAATAGACTTTTTAATCGCGTTCTCGCTAAAGCCATTCAGCAACAGGTTCTCAAACAGGGCCTGGGAAATGCTAAAGTGTTTCTTTTCTCCATCGTCGTCAGAGTCCGATGTTGAAGGAGCGGCAGCCGTGGGGACGGCGGGCCTGTCATCCGTTGGCGGTGGTGGCACATCTTTCCCGTAATCCTCCTCTTTGCCGCTCATGTTTCCCTTTCTTCTCTTCCTTTCTCGCGTGTCGGTTCCCCTGCGGCGCGCCGTGGAGTGAGGGTTCCCCCCGCAGACGCACGCACAAACAGAGAAGGGAAGCGGGAATGAAGAAAGGAAGGAAATCAAAGACAGAGGGAGAACCAGCTATAAATAGACAGTAGAGTTCCTTCTTGTGCAATATGCCACGTTCGTGCTTCTCGCGCCAAGTGAGAGGTGAGGAGGATGAGTAGTGTCCGAGTATCCCTTGCATCCCACGACGATAGTGGATAGTCGAGGAGCCGATCAGAGGTTGACGATGTCAGCCCATCCCATCTCCGTTTCTGCCCCGCGAGCAAGTCGCAGGTGCGTGAGCTCAGATGAGGAGGAGGTGGAGGTGGACAACGAAGCACACCGCCGACCTCATCTCTCTCTCTCTCTCCGCTTCTCTGTGTATTCTTCTTCTCCTTTCGGTTCATACCTCTCTTGTGCACAAAACTGGTGTCGTGGTGGTGGTGGTGCGGGCATGGCTGTCCTTGCGTGTCATGAGAAAATGCGCTTGCCGCATGGATATACATGTGCAGTTTTGGTTTCCCGGAGATGGGGGGGGGGGAGGGGGAAGAGATGGCGAGGATGGGCTGGAGGCCGCCCTACCATCCCGTCCACCGCTCGACAACGGTTGCACTGCCTCCGGGATCTTTGCGGGGAGGCAGCGTTACTTGGCAGAGTCGCGGCTCACCAATGCGGTTGTATGTGCACACCCACACCGCACGCTGCGGGCACGGCACGTGGACGGCCTCCTCGACCGGCGGACCGCCGTAAAATGAGAGCATCGTCCGCAGCACCGCCTGATGCGCGACGACGAGAACGCACTGCTTCGCGCAGTACAGATCCATTATCGGTATCTTCAAGCGCTGCATCAAGTCCCGGTACGACTCGCCGTTCGGGTAGCGGAAGCCCACCTTGTCACTGTGGCGTGCCTTTTGGATGTCGGGGTACAGGAGTTTCACTTCCTCGTTCGTCATATCCTCGCAGATCCCGGCATGAATCTCGTTCAAGGACTTGAGCGTGCGCACCTTCCCGGACGAGAGCACCGCCGCGGCCGGCTCGCCAGTGCGTCGCGTGCGGCGCAGCTGACTGCACCACACCTCGAAGCCCACGTCGCGGTCCCACTCCGCGGAGCGCATGGCAAACAGGCGCGGATTCGAGGCGACCTCGCGGCAGAAGAACTCGCCAATGTCCACGGCGTCGACGCAGCCCGACGGGGTCAAGTCCGGGTCGCCGCCGAGACGGTCCTCCAGGTTGTACTCCGACTGCCCGTGGCGGGTGAAGAAGATGGGCGTGAAGGACTGTAGTGTGTCCGTGGGCAGCCCGTCCAGCGGCTCATGCGCGTACACCTGCCAAATGCACGGCAGCACCGTATTCAAGTAGCACGTAATCTGCGAGCAGACAACGCTTCCGCGGCACCGCGACGTCCGCAGTCCCTTGAGGCGCAGGTTCACGTTGATGAAGCCGTAGGAAGTGCCGAGGTTCGCCCGCCACACGTCGGTGAACCAGATGTGGCGCAGGAGAAAGGGACGCTCGTGGGGCAGGAGCCTGTGGAAGGCATCCGCAGCTCCTGCGGACTCACAATCTGCGTAGATGATGGCCACGGGGGTGGCCGCGTACCCAAGCTTTGGGTCCGAGTCAAAGTACGCGCAGGAGGCGGCGATGGCATCCGCCACGAGCTCGCCCCATCTCTCTGGGTGGGTATCGTACCGGAGAAGCTGGTGCGCGTAAAAGTCTTCTGTGGCGACGAAGAACTTGGCGCTTTCCCCACTCCAGTGTTCAAAGTGCACGAGCCTTGTGCAGAAGAAGCGAGCCGCCAGGGAGCACCGCTCGTCCGCACTCACAACGATGAACACGGGAGGGGAAGCGTGGGAGTGCTTGTCTGCCTCATCGGCAAAGCTGTTGCTGAGTGGGCCGGTGGGACTTCGGCCGGGAGGCTCGATCACCATCTCAATCGGTGAACCTCCACCCAAATGGCCCACAAAGGTAGTAAAATCGATAGAGTTTGGAGGATTGCCAGGATCATACTGGATGTGCGCTTGTAGAGGAAACATCTCTCCCGTTCACAGTTGGTACGCAGCAGCAGAATGTCTGATCTGGCACGTTGGGAATGCCACGGCCAGTGCGCAATGTTGTCCAAGCACGTAACTTGTTCTCCCTTTCGCTCTCTCTCGTTGGAGCTGCTGATTTCCAGCAGAACAGCTTTTTAGTTTATCAGACACACCCTTTCCGGCCCTGATGTGCGAAGGGAATGCTAACTAGGCGGACGCGGCCAAAAGACGAGCTAGTAATGGCACGGGCACCTCCTTAGCTGTGAAATAGAGCTGGGCACCGTGGAACTGTTCCCACGTGGGCGAAAACAAAAAAGAGCGCGGGGAAGGATCCGAGGAGGAGGGAGAGGGAGAGGGAGAGGGAGAGTGGGGACAGGACAGTCTCGAGGGGGGGGGGGAGGGGGGAAACAACGAGACCTTGTGACAGACTTCACATGTCTGATAATGACGAGGCGTCTCCATGTGCTCCTCATCGCTTCTTCTCTCGTCCGCTGTCTTTCTCCATCTATTAGTTGTTTTGTTCTCTCCGTTTGCTTCCCCGTCAGCACGAGCGGGTGCGCGGCACCTTGGCCGACCCACAATGCTGCGCGACATCACACAACTGGCGTGTGGGACCATAACCGGAAAGTGTCAAAGGGCTAACAAGAGAGAGAGAGAGAGCGAGCGAGAGAGCGGCAGTCAAGAGTCTGTAAGGAGGCCATCCTCCCTCTTCATTTGCGTGATGATCTCGTGCTGCTTTCGGAGTAGCTCTGCTCGCTTCTCTGGGGTCAGTCTGAGAGGCTTGTGGCTACGGAAGGTGTCCACATCAATGCTGCCTGTTCTCTGCAAGTAGTACCGAGGCAAGGTGCGCACAGCAAGAACAATGACAATCATGAGAATCGGTCCCACGTACGACCGCCAGTTCTTTTCCTCTTGCTCGGTGGACCTGGTGAGGTCAAATAGCGCCAGGCAGGGTTCTGGCGACTCCTCCTCTCCTTCCCCTGCCTCGCTGAGAAGATGGGCACTCACCAGCAGCCGATTGCCGCTTGGCCGGTGCACCGATATCGTCTCGATGCGCCATGGGAGGCGCTGGCAGCTGGAACCCGACGCGGAGCCGTGTCTCGCCCACAACGCCTGTGGCGGGGCATATTGCTTGAAGTACGTCGCACTCCCAACAGAGAGCGACCGCTCTGTCAGCCCATCGAGCAGGGCCTCGTTGCAGTCCACGCGCAAGCTGTGCTCGTCCTCCTCAAATGCCCCTGTCAGATTCACCGCCCTTATGTGTGAAGGAAAGCGACACACGTTCGTCTCGCCTTCGGGAACATTGACATTAACGAAGTGCAGCTTCTCGCCCACGTAGGTGGCAAACCGCGAAACGCGGTCCTGTTTCAACTCGAGCAGTCTCACTGCGTGGCTGCCGGCCACGACCGCGTGCGAGGGCGGAATGGCAGACCTTCCGGGCAGCAACGTGTGGACACCCCACCAGCCCTCCACAGACAGGGGTGCGGCGTCGGTTGAAGCGACCACAACCAGAGAGAGGGGAAAGAGGAGGACGGCTAGCGCCAGAGCGGTGCTAACACGAGAACCAAACGGCATGCGGCTCACACTTTGAAAGAGAGGAACGGACGAAAGGTGCAGCTACGGAGCGCAACGAAGAAGACGTGGACTATTGAGGAAACAACCCATCCCACCCAGGAGGAGCCGTGACGTATGGGAAGGGAGATAAAAACTCAATCGGGTGTGGACTTTGACATTGCTCTTGCTGGTTGAGCTCGGTGTATCATTTCCTTGTCTGTCTTCGGCCTGTTCCCCGTCGCCTGCTGTCGACATGTAACTCGTCCGTAATGTGTCTTGTGGGTTGTGATGAGAAGCGTGCGGGAGTGGAATCGCGGGGGGGGGGGGGGGAGTGGAATCGCGGGGGGGGGGGGGGGGGAGGAAGGGGAGCAACTGAAGAGAGGGACGCAATGCGCTCTTCTGCCCCGTAGATGAACCCTCTGAAAGAAGCAGAAACGGCGAGCGCTCACCTCGCCTCATTGTCCGCTGCCGCAACGGCACGCAACAGGGCAAACACCATTGCCCAAGCCTTTCCTTACTTCTTCTTCACGCTGTCGAAGATACTGTTGTGCAGCACCTCGTCGATTCGTCCCTCTCGCGACTCCATTTCCAGTTCGCGCTGGTGACGCCACACACGCATCTTCAATCCGTCTTCCTCTGCAATACGACGGAGTTCATTTTGGTCATACGGGTAGGTTTCCCACATGCCGGTGCGCATCATGCCGCTCCGGTAGCGCTCCACGTAGAACATGACCTCACTTCGTCCCAGACGATGGTAGTTGTCCAAGGGCTCCTTACCACGCTCGGAACGTGCGCATTGCCACAAGGTTGACAACAAGTGATACTGCACTCCTACACCATCAACGCTAGTGAATGACTTCAGCCAGTCCTGGAATCGGTCATCGCACCGCCAGGGACGCATGCCGTAATAGATGCTACGGCCGGTAATCGCATTGAGCGACTCTGGTCGATCCTTGACACGAGAGTAGTGTGGAACTTGGTCCATACGCAGCAGTTTGAGTACTTTTGCTTGAGTGTTCTAGAGGCGTCTAACTCACCAGCCACGCACAGATATCAAAGAAGCAACGAAGGCAACAGAAAATGCAACAGCTCATTGGGAGGTCTCCTGCAATCTCCATCAGAGCACGCGAGAAGTAAACGCAACCCGTCAAACAACCGATCACAGTCAATTGAGAGACAGGTAACGGGGGGACGTTACACAGTTCTCTCCCTTCACGCATCTCTCGGTGCGCCGTGCCCGCACCGTGGCATTCCATTCCTTGTGGACTTGCGTAGTGCAGAACAGTGAGCGTCGTTACGGAATAGTACTGATGGAAGGTCAAAAGACGCAAAAAGCGTCGGACTTCTGAAACGGTGAAGTGCCCAAGGGGCCCAACAGCGCTCGAATTAGAAGCCGTTACATACTTCAATATATATATATATATATATATATATATATATACCTTTTTTGCGGATTAAGTAAGTGGATCGAGGAGTCAAGACAGAATCAAGGAAAAGAAGAGAGGAACCTGCCTGGGTGTATTGCGGTGCCGTGAAGCGCTACAAGGCGTCTGAAGGAATGGGAGCAGCGCTCAGGAAGGGAATGAGGGACAAGAAGAAGGGAGGGAGAGGAAGGGAAGCCGTAGCAGGGTGTGAACGGAGAGGGGGGAGTGAGGGGGGCGGCACGAGGGAGGGGGAGAGCAGAGGGAGAGGGGTGGGAAGCGGCGTGCGCATGCTTACAGCTTGTCCATGAACTGGTCCAGCGTCGGGATGTCCGGCTTGAGGGCCTTGCGCGTGCGGATGGCCAGCACGGTCGCGTTGGCCTGGCTCTTGGGCTCCAGCGGGTTGCCGGGGTACTCCTGCCAGTGGTCAAAGACGCACTGGGGGAACGCCTGGCCGCCGGTTCCGGCGCGGAGGTCGGCGGTGAAGCCGAAGGACTCGGCAACGGGCAGGTACGCGCGCACGTTGTAGATGGGCGTGCCGGGGCGGTTCTCCTCGCCAATGATGACACCACGGCGGCGGGTCAGCACACCGTAGATGCCACCCATCGCGTGCTCCACAGTCTGGATGTCGACCACGAACATCGGCTCCATCAGACGAGGGGAGGCCGTCAGGCAGCACGCGTAGAACACGCGGCGCGCCGTCGGGATGATCTGGCCGCCGCCACGGTGAATAGCATCGGCGTGCATCGTGACATCCTCGACGTTGATGCGCACACCACGCATGTTCTCGTCGCACAGCACACCCTCGCGGGTGGCCCACTGCCAGGCAGCGACGAAGGAGTCCTTCATCTCGTTCATGTTCTGCACACCCTTGGTCACATCCACGACCACGTTCGGGCCGCGGTTGTCCGGACCGTAGCACCAGATCTTACGGGCCTCCTGCACGTCCCAGTCAAAGTTGTCCGCGAGGTAGCGGGCACGGACCTTGGGGTCGGCGTCAGAGCCGGCCGTGCCCTCCTCGATGGCGAGGGACAGCTCCTCCGTGAGCGGCGCACCACGGCAGAAGAGACGGTTGTGCTTGTTCGCAGACTTGGACAGGCACTGCTGGTTGGACACCTCAGTGACGGTTTCGCGGAAAGACACAACAGGCTCGGAGATGCGGAGCGGCGCACCGTTCATGAAGTCGTCCTGCAGATCCTTGAGGCAAATCTCAAGGTGCAGCTCGCCAGCGCCGGCGACAATGTGCTCGCCAGACTCCTCGATGCTGCACACCACAAGCGGGTCGGATTTGGCGAGGCGCTTCAGGCCCTCCACAAGCTTGGGCAGGTCGGACGGGTTCTTCGCCTCGACGGCAACACGCACGACAGGGGACACGGAGTACTTCATATCGCGCAGCGGGTACGGGCTCTCGCCATCGTCCGTGATGGTGGCAGACTTCACAATGTACTTGTCCACGCCGACAAGGCCGACAACGTTACCGCAAGGCATGTCCTCCACGGCCTCCTGGTAGCGGCCCATCATCAGCACGCTGCGCTGCACCGGCTTGTCGTCGTACAGGTCCTGCTTCTTGCCGTACACGTAGTTGTTGCCCATGATGCGGACCTTCTGGCCGCTGCGCACCTTACCGGAGAAGATGCGGCCAAAGGCGAAGAAGCGGCCGCGATCGGCCGTCGGCACCATCTTGCTGATGTACACCATCAGGGGAGCAGTGGGGTCGCAGTTCTTGATGCCCATGTAGTACTTGTCATCCTCGACAATGGGGCCGGAGTACAGCATCTCCGCGCGGTAGGCCTGAGCCTTCTTGGGGGAGGGCAGGTGAGACACGATCATCTGCAGCAGCGTCTCGGCAGCCGGCAGGAACTTCATCATGATCGTCTTGAGCAGCTTCTTCGGCACCTGGTCGCGCTCCTCCACGGTCAGCGAGATGTTCAGGGACTTGAGCATCTTGTTCACCTTCTCGGTCTTCTCGGTCATCACGGCGTCGAAGATCTGGTAGATGGGGTCGAGGCAGAACTGGCAGAAGGCGCGGCGCACGCGATCGCCGTCCGCGTTCGTCTCCTGCTTGATCCACTTCTTGTTCTTCGCGTCGAAGTAGTTGTCACCCCAGAGGCGCTCGCGCATCTTGGCCTCGTCCACGCCAAACTTGGCAGCGTACATGTTGGCGAAGCGTGTCAGGGAGAAGGCCCAGGCCTGGAGGCCGGAGCCGATGGCCACGGTGCCCTTGTCGGGGGACACCTGCACGTCGCCCATGCAGGGGTCGTTGTACGTCGCAATCACAACGTTCACGTTCTGCAGGGTCTTCACGAAGCCCTGGTACGCCTCCTCGGGGTCGAGCTGCAGCTCAAGGATGGCGCGGTCAACCTTGTTGATGAACACAACGGGGCAAATGCGCTCCGTCAGCGCCTGGCGCAGCACCGTCTCCGTCTGCACGCACACGCCCTCGACGCAGTCGACGACCACGAGCGCGCCGTCGGTCACACGCAGGGCAGCAGTCACCTCGGAGCTGAAGTCCACGTGGCCGGGGGAGTCGATCAGGTTGATCAGGAAGTCGCGCTTGTCGTCATCCAGCGTGGAGATCATCTCCTTGGGCACGTTGTAGTGCAGGGAAATGGCAGTCGACTTGATCGTGATGCCGCGGAGAGCCTCGTCCTCACGGGTGTCGGTCAGGCGCTTGTCGCCAGCATCCTCCATCTTGATGATGCCGGCAGCGGCAATCAGAGAGTCGGACAGGGTCGACTTGCCGTGATCGACGTGGGCAATGACGGACATGTTACGGATCTGCTGCGGGTAGTCCATGAGGGCACGGACCTGGTCCACGGTGAAGTTCACCATCTTGGGCGGTTGGAGGGTTACTTAGGGGGGTGTGTTAGGGTGGGGACGAGAGGAAACAGGGAAGAAAGGAAAGCTGACGGAAGTACCAGTAAGAGAAAGAAGTTACTGTTGCCCAGGAGGAAATGGGAGAGTGGAGTGAATGTGTGGACATTGAGGTGGGGCAGCCGGGAGCCAGGGGACGGGATGGATCACAGCAGCAGCACGGGTGACGGGGTGCTGAGGTGGAACTGAGGCTGTTGCCTCGGTTTGAAGCAGTCATAGGGGAGCCCGTTGTAGCTGTGTTCTCCCTCCCCCAGCTGCACACATGCCCCAACGCGTCTGCCGCCCGCGTACGTGCGCGGGCACGCAGCAGGACTCACAGTAGCACCTTCGCTAATGCCGTAAGCAAGCGCTCCTCCCTCCGCAGAGGCGCCCCTGCTACCGCTGGTGGCGGTCGCGTGCGCTGGATACCGCACTCCTGCCACAGCACAAAGGCCCACCGCCTGGGGACCACCTTGATTCTCTTTTCCTCTACGAAGGCGCGATTGATAGTGAAACAGAGACACTTTATGGAAGCTTAGAATTACGCTTTACGGCATTCGGGAGGAGGAGGGGGGGGTAAACAAGAAAGGAAAGAACGGGTGAATATCGGGGACCGAGGCGTCGAGTGCGGTGGGTGGGGAGCGGCGTGCGCATGCTTACAGCTTGTCCATGAACTGGTCCAGCGTCGGGATGTCCGGCTTGAGGGCCTTGCGCGTGCGGATGGCCAGCACGGTCGCGTTGGCCTGGCTCTTGGGCTCCAGCGGGTTGCCGGGGTACTCCTGCCAGTGGTCAAAGACGCACTGGGGGAACGCCTGGCCGCCGGTTCCGGCGCGGAGGTCGGCGGTGAAGCCGAAGGACTCGGCAACGGGCAGGTACGCGCGCACGTTGTAGATGGGCGTGCCGGGGCGGTTCTCCTCGCCAATGATGACACCACGGCGGCGGGTCAGCACACCGTAGATGCCACCCATCGCGTGCTCCACAGTCTGGATGTCGACCACGAACATCGGCTCCATCAGACGAGGGGAGGCCGTCAGGCAGCACGCGTAGAACACGCGGCGCGCCGTCGGGATGATCTGGCCGCCGCCACGGTGAATAGCATCGGCGTGCATCGTGACATCCTCGACGTTGATGCGCACACCACGCATGTTCTCGTCGCACAGCACACCCTCGCGGGTGGCCCACTGCCAGGCAGCGACGAAGGAGTCCTTCATCTCGTTCATGTTCTGCACACCCTTGGTCACATCCACGACCACGTTCGGGCCGCGGTTGTCCGGACCGTAGCACCAGATCTTACGGGCCTCCTGCACGTCCCAGTCAAAGTTGTCCGCGAGGTAGCGGGCACGGACCTTGGGGTCGGCGTCAGAGCCGGCCGTGCCCTCCTCGATGGCGAGGGACAGCTCCTCCGTGAGCGGCGCACCACGGCAGAAGAGACGGTTGTGCTTGTTCGCAGACTTGGACAGGCACTGCTGGTTGGACACCTCAGTGACGGTTTCGCGGAAAGACACAACAGGCTCGGAGATGCGGAGCGGCGCACCGTTCATGAAGTCGTCCTGCAGATCCTTGAGGCAAATCTCAAGGTGCAGCTCGCCAGCGCCGGCGACAATGTGCTCGCCAGACTCCTCGATGCTGCACACCACAAGCGGGTCGGATTTGGCGAGGCGCTTCAGGCCCTCCACAAGCTTGGGCAGGTCGGACGGGTTCTTCGCCTCGACGGCAACACGCACGACAGGGGACACGGAGTACTTCATATCGCGCAGCGGGTACGGGCTCTCGCCATCGTCCGTGATGGTGGCAGACTTCACAATGTACTTGTCCACGCCGACAAGGCCGACAACGTTACCGCAAGGCATGTCCTCCACGGCCTCCTGGTAGCGGCCCATCATCAGCACGCTGCGCTGCACCGGCTTGTCGTCGTACAGGTCCTGCTTCTTGCCGTACACGTAGTTGTTGCCCATGATGCGGACCTTCTGGCCGCTGCGCACCTTACCGGAGAAGATGCGGCCAAAGGCGAAGAAGCGGCCGCGATCGGCCGTCGGCACCATCTTGCTGATGTACACCATCAGGGGAGCAGTGGGGTCGCAGTTCTTGATGCCCATGTAGTACTTGTCATCCTCGACAATGGGGCCGGAGTACAGCATCTCCGCGCGGTAGGCCTGAGCCTTCTTGGGGGAGGGCAGGTGAGACACGATCATCTGCAGCAGCGTCTCGGCAGCCGGCAGGAACTTCATCATGATCGTCTTGAGCAGCTTCTTCGGCACCTGGTCGCGCTCCTCCACGGTCAGCGAGATGTTCAGGGACTTGAGCATCTTGTTCACCTTCTCGGTCTTCTCGGTCATCACGGCGTCGAAGATCTGGTAGATGGGGTCGAGGCAGAACTGGCAGAAGGCGCGGCGCACGCGATCGCCGTCCGCGTTCGTCTCCTGCTTGATCCACTTCTTGTTCTTCGCGTCGAAGTAGTTGTCACCCCAGAGGCGCTCGCGCATCTTGGCCTCGTCCACGCCAAACTTGGCAGCGTACATGTTGGCGAAGCGTGTCAGGGAGAAGGCCCAGGCCTGGAGGCCGGAGCCGATGGCCACGGTGCCCTTGTCGGGGGACACCTGCACGTCGCCCATGCAGGGGTCGTTGTACGTCGCAATCACAACGTTCACGTTCTGCAGGGTCTTCACGAAGCCCTGGTACGCCTCCTCGGGGTCGAGCTGCAGCTCAAGGATGGCGCGGTCAACCTTGTTGATGAACACAACGGGGCAAATGCGCTCCGTCAGCGCCTGGCGCAGCACCGTCTCCGTCTGCACGCACACGCCCTCGACGCAGTCGACGACCACGAGCGCGCCGTCGGTCACACGCAGGGCAGCAGTCACCTCGGAGCTGAAGTCCACGTGGCCGGGGGAGTCGATCAGGTTGATCAGGAAGTCGCGCTTGTCGTCATCCAGCGTGGAGATCATCTCCTTGGGCACGTTGTAGTGCAGGGAAATGGCAGTCGACTTGATCGTGATGCCGCGGAGAGCCTCGTCCTCACGGGTGTCGGTCAGGCGCTTGTCGCCAGCATCCTCCATCTTGATGATGCCGGCAGCGGCAATCAGAGAGTCGGACAGGGTCGACTTGCCGTGATCGACGTGGGCAATGACGGACATGTTACGGATCTGCTGCGGGTAGTCCATGAGGGCACGGACCTGGTCCACGGTGAAGTTCACCATCTTGGGCGGTTGGAGGGTTACTTAGTGGGGTGTTAGAGAGGAGGAATGGCTTGGCAATGGATCGTTGCGATTGTTCACGGTGTGTTGCTCGTTGTGTCAACGGCTGTGAGAGCGTTTAGCAGATAAGATCCTTTGCAGAGCTGTTAAAACTAAAAAGTAAGTGTTTCATGGTAGAGACGCGCATAGCGTTTGTAAGGGAGTGGGAGAGGAGGGAGACTTCTTCATTGCGGTGCTGCATGGCCCGCTACAGGCCCGCTACGAAAATGTGGTTTCACGTGCGGGGGTAGAGGAATGTGTATTGGGCTCCTGGGCAAACGATATGCCCAAGGCTGAAGACGTTCCGCGAGCTGTCGGTGATGTTATGCTTTTTTTATGCGTGAGTTGTATGTGACAGTGGTGGCAGACGTCATTGTTTGGCACGGGGAGACGACGCAACGAGATGTGGAGTTGGCCATATGACGCCGACTACGCGTCCCCGCAAGCACTCGATGGGAACTGCCCCACAGGAGCGAGAATCGAAGCTGTCGTCTTTGTTGTCCCCCTCCAGCCACAACCACATGGATGGGTTGGCGACGCGATCCACACACGGGTCCCAGTCACGGGACCGCGAGCTCTTACTCAAGGCCTCGTACCATTCGGTCTCCTCCCGCGGAGGAGGTTCTGCGACGTCGAAGTACGAAGGATCGACGTCGGTGAAGAACTCCTCTCCCCATTGCTGGGCTTCCTCGCGGTAAGTGGTCATTTTGGTGATCCGCTTGCACACGGACAGCTCGTTCGTCACCTTCACCACGACCACATCGCCGGGGTGGACCAACGGAGCGCCAACATATCTCTTGGCCACGAGCAGGGTGTAGGGCAGGAATAGGAGGTACTCGCTGGGATGCAGTGTGGGGAGCATGGAGTTCCCTTTGACGACGCAGCTGATGTCGAAGTTCCAGCCAATAAAGAGTCCCAGGGCGACAAATGGGACGTCACGGTACGCGGAGCTGCGAAACCGTGACCACAAAGAGGAAGACGACATGCTAACCTTTTCTGTGAATAATCCGCTTCTGTGGGCCAGGATGGCCGTCAAGACGTGCGTTGGCTCCTCCGAGTCAGTTTTGTTCTGTTCTGTTGCCTCACCACGCTCGCCGAGTAGGAGGAGTGGAGGAGTGGAGGAGGCGGAGGGGGGAGGGGGTTGGTCTTTGTGCGGCTGCTGCTTATTGTCCATGGAATGGTGCGAACGGAGAAGAGAGGGGACAGCATCGCCGTTGCGAAGAGAGCGAACATGACGGGAGAAGAAGAGGAGAAAGGAGGGGGAAGATGTGGTCGGCATGCAGAGCTCTCTCTCTCGCTCTCTCCTCATACGGTGGCGGTGGTGGTGGTGAGACGCAGGTACTGGTCGCCACGTATCCAAGGGTCGTGTCGGAGGGGAGGGGGGAGGGGCAGCTCACGGGGGACAGAGTCCTCTTGCTGGGACAGTGTGAACGAAGGGAAGAAGACGGTGCACCAACGGTACCGAGTCTCACAGGTGGAGACTCCACCTGTGGGCCTCGCGTGCGGCTGCCTCCTCCCTATTTACGGTTTGCTACGTGCGATTCTTCTTGAACTGACCGATGACACAGTACACAAGTGGAAGGGGTTGCGCACCTGCGTCGGCTCTTTCGCTGCTGCCGGGGATCCCTCACACTAGCGGTTTCACCGGAGGTGGCACCTTGCGCAGCCACGTGTTCTCACCATATTTGCGCAGGGCTGCCTCGTCGGGGATGATCCGGCCTCTGCAGCAGTCCGCCCCGCACAAGCAATCGAACGGCCGCATCGTGTTGTCGCAGAATGTCGCGTAGTCCATGGAGAGCTCCTCGCCAGGCGCGAGATCGCGGCAAGCGATGACGTTCAGCGAATGCGGTGCGGCAAAGATACAGGTTGGATTGCACGAGTGGTTGATGGGCCGCCACCGCGAGGGCTCCTTCTCCCAAATCGCGTAGAGATGCCCCTCCGAGTCCAGCGGCCAGGCGTACTCCGTGAAGGTTTTCTTCTGCTCGGGGTTCCAGGTCCGCTCCACATGCGGCCGCGTGACCACGGCGAAGCTGCGGCATTCGTCCTCAAAGATGACCTCGCCCTTCTTAATCGCTCGGGTTGTACGGAGCGAGTACCCTTTGCGGGAGTCTTCATTCAGGTGGACCTCATAGTTCGGACGTGTGTGCGCGGCACGAGCGTCAACGGCCATGTCCCGCAGGACTGCCCCAGAATCCAGGGAGTTGGGAAATGCAGTCACGAGGCGAGAGAGAGAAGGGTTCAACTCGACATCGTTCAAGCACCACTCCAGCGTCGATGGTTCCGCCTCGTCACTCGAGGCACTCCTCCTACCCTCGCCATGAAACACAAGGCAAGCCACTCCACAGTGTTCAAGCACGTCCCTGGAGAAGGCGGCTGCCCACGCCCTCAGCTTCTCCTCCTGGGTACTCTGCTCTGGTACGGAGCCACCGTCGAAAGCAATGGCCACGGCGCCGCGCGAGTTTCCCCCACAGACGAGAACGGTGGCCACCACAACAGGGTGTCCAGTCGATGGGCCGTCCGCAAGGTTGTCAGTATCCTCGCTGACGATGAGTCTCCCGTGTTCCTGGAAGAGATCGCGCATTGAGCTTGGCTGGCACAGCTCCGGCGGCAGCCGCTGGCAACAGGTGCTTGCAAAGGGGAGAGCTGACCTGACCAGAAGAGGCGGGCGGAGGTGACGAAGCACCGCCTCCGCGTCCTCCTCGCTCGCAACCACAGCAAAGGCAGTCATAGGAATGCTTGCGTACCACACCATCATGAGCAGTTCATCGAGGGATCGCCTCAGCAAGGCGGCGCGACATCCTGTGTACGACAGGCCACACTGCTCCAGCAGCAGCGCGGCCATGCGCGCACCAACGCCACCCGTGGCGTCCTCGCCACAGCAGAGGTTCATGACGTAGCCCTCCTGTTTACGTATCGTTGCTGTCAACGCTGCCAACGCCTTGTGCAGTGCGGCGCCACCGGACACAGAGTGGCGATGAGAACACGCAGCAACTTCCGTGAACACTTCCGATACTGGGCCTGTCAGCGGGAGAGCCGCTTCGTCGACGAGAACGGAGAACATGGGGCTGCTGTTGTTGTTGTGTGATGTCAAGGTCAGATGGGATGGATCCCGGCACGCGGACAGCAAAAGGAAAAAGAAGCAGAAGAGGTGGGGGAGGGGGGACACAACACCACAGCTGTTGATGTGGGCGTGTGCACCAAGATCTATGAAATGACGGAACGCGAGCGGAGAAATCCAACTTGTGTTGTTACTGCTCTCCCCCACAAAGAAAAAAGAAAAAAGAAAAAAAGCACTTGCGTCGCGTGCCTGTTGCTGCGTGTTCCCGTTGAAGAGAGTGCTGCAGATGTAGTAGTACACAGGGAGGAGGAAGGGAGGCAAGGGGTGATGGGGCTAACGGCAGACGCCTTCTCACTCTACTTCTCCTTCTCGTGGGGAGAGAGAAGCAGTTTCTCCCCGTCCCAGAGCAAGAAAGCAGCCCAAGAGACAAGATACAAGTTCCCAGGAGGAGGGACTCTCTCAGTCCCTGAGTGTCAGGCAGCGGCTCAACGCGAGAATAGCTGTGCCAGTAATATGTGTCGGTCATCTTCTTGTGTGTGTGTTGGGGCTTTGGTTTCTTTTGAGTGGCAAAGCGGATCGCCCGATGGAGAACAGCGATGGGGGGGGGGGATAGAGGAGGAAACGAGGAAGCGGTCCATCCACCGCACACACGCCCTCAAAGAATCAGACGCGTCAGCCGCACACACACGTACAGGCCAGCCCACGCCGCCGCTGCCAGAGCAGCGTAGAGCCAGGGACCCATCACAAAGTAATATAGGGAGTACAGGTGCTGCAGGTAGTTCACAATAACCTTGCCGGTCAGCTTGGACTCCCCAAAAGTTCGCGTGGCGAAGTTGAAGCTGACTTCCTCAAACCGCTTCACGCCGCACTTCACGAAGATCTCTAGTGCGATCTTGTACCCAATGGGGCTGACGGCTGTCGCGCCGCGCTCGTAGCACGGTCTCCGGATGCCAAAGAACCCTGACATGGGATCGGACAGCGGGGTGAGGGGCCTCGCCAGCATCCGCGCACCCCACGAGATGAGACGGCGGTGCGCGGGCCAGTTCTTGTCGATCGCGACATTGGCCGCGTAGCGAGTGCCACACACAAACTCGACGCCGGGTTTCTCGAGGGCTCTCAGCATTGCGGGCACTGATTCGGGTGGGTGTTGCAGATCGGCATCCATCACCAGCTTGTACTCCCCTGTTGACGTGCTGAGGCCACAGACAACCGCGCTGCTCAGACCGCGTTCCGCGGTGCGGACGACGATACGGACGTTGTACCCGGCTTTGCGCAACTCCTCCACCACCTCCACGGAGCCGTCCGCCGAGTTGTCATCGACAATCACCATCTCTGCGGGCCCGTCGTGGAATCCATTCTCGCGCAGTGCAGTGAAGACACGGCGCACCAGCGGCTCAATGTTGCCGCGTTCCTTGTACGCGGGGACAATGATAGAGTAAGTGGCCGAAGTCATGATCGCCGTTTCGCTCTCTGTCGCCGATTGTTGCTGGCACAGCAAGTGCCCAGTCCTGTCTAGTGGGTATCCTCGATACTTTGCTTTACGTTTGAGGAGCGGTGAACAGAGTGGCTTTGTGCGTCGTTCGGGTCGAGAGTGGTGCTACACAAAGAGGACTTGATTGGTAAGCAGGAAACGCGGCCACAGCCGATCAGAAGCGGAAGGACGTACGCGAGGCCAGAGAGGAGAGAAGTAGCGCGCATGGATGAGTGAATGGGCGAATCGCTTTCGCCCGTGTTCGTACGTCAGGGGAGGGAGGGAGACTACGTCATCACGCGCTGTGTTGCCGCCATTCGCGACGAGGAATCAGGAGCCGCATCGAGTTCTGGAGATCGATAATAACGGAGAGAAAGGAACAGGGAGGTGTGAGTTACCGGCTCCTCCGTGGCATGTCATAGGGAGGGGGGCTTTCCGGCCCACAACCCGCGAAGCCAATAGATGCGGAAGAATAAAAGTGTGCGGATCCCAAAGCAGTGCCGCACTCGTTCGGGGTAGGGAGAGGTCTCGGCCGTGTAGGTTTGCCCCTTGTTAACGCCCTGCCGCTCTCTCTCTCTCTAGTTGATCTTGAGCAGCTCGATCTCGAAGAGGAGAGAAGCGTTTGGCGGGATGTTCCACGCGGGAAAGCCGCGAGCACCGTAGGCGTAGTCGCCCGTCATCAGCAGCTCGGCCGTCTCGCCGGGTTGCATCTGAAGCATGCCCTCGTCCCAGCCCTTGATGACCTGGCCAATGCCAACATTGAAGGAGAAGGGCTTGTTATCGTCGTGGGTGGACCAGAACTTCTGCTTCCCGTCGGCGAGGTAACCAGTGCAGTGCACTGTGATCTTATCCCCCGGCTTCGGGGTGTTCCCGCTGCCAGCGATCTTGACAGTCCTGGTGACCCCCATGAAGCCTGCGGTCCTGCGAAACGTTGCTGCGAGGGAGATACGTTGCAAGGGGGGTGTCGTTGGATTCCACGCGAGAGCAGCCAACTTGTGTGGGAGTCGGGTGCGTGAGCTGAAGAGGAGGAAATCTGTATAGGAAGGATGGAAGCTAATGGAGAGAAGAAGGAGAATGGTGTGGATGTCGTGTTTTTTTGGAGACCGAGAGTGAGGAAGGAAGGAAGGAAGGTGGCTGTTGGTCTGGCCTCCCTCGCAGTCGTCGAGGCAGCTGTGGCGCGACAACGATGGGTGAAGCACCACGTCCTCCCAAGCACCCCGCTTCCCTTCCTTCCATCTTGGCTCGCGGCTACCGTTCACACACCGCAGCGGAGCTCCGGCACTTCCTGCAACACGATCCGGTTCACAGTCGCTACTGCCGTTTTGCGAAGCCCTGTTCTCCTGTTGTTGTTTTTTTTGTGTGTGTGATGCCTTGGGGGATATGTGTGAGGGCCCCTGCCAAACGAAGGCCACGTGACACACAAGCTCCAGAGAGGGGGTGTATATGGGTGTTCCTGCACACCCTCCCTTCCTCCTTTCCACCTCACCTCATGTGTAAACGCAACCGGTTCTTCAGGTCCTCGTTCTCTCGTTCTAGTACTTTGTTCTTCATCTGAACCTTCTCGGCACGGCTCTCCTCTCTCAACAGCTGTTTGCGCATTTCCTCTCTCTTCTGGGAAAGCAAGGTGGTGGACTGCTGCGCCTGCTGCTGGATCGCGCGCATCTTCTGTCGACTGTGCTCCAGCTCCAGCCGCAGCGCATCGCACTCGTCCGTTTTCTTGGCAAGACGCGAATCCAGGTTGCGGCGCTCCGCCTCGGTGGTGGTGATGCGGTCCATCAGGGACTCCTGTCCCCGGGCCTGGCCGCTGCCTCCGTTGCGAATGGCCCCAATGAGCAGAACGGCGTCGCGGTAGTCGCAGGAGAATCCTGGCGACAGGTGTGGCACAAGGCGGCGCAGCTCGTAGTGCACCTCCTCCTCGCGGAGGGCCTGATCTCCCGCATCGCCCGCGCTGGCGGGCTCGTCGTCCTCGCTCGCAGCAGCCACGCCGATGCTCGCCTCGGGATCGGAGGGAGGGGACGGAGGTGGTGGCGGGGTTGCAACGGTGGCACGCGCAGGTCCGGGAACGGTGTCCGGGACACCGTCAGCAACCACCGACTTCTCGGTACGCTCCGTACTGGAGGATGCTCCTCGGAGACTCCTACGTTTGCTGATGACGGCACCACCACCACCACCCTCCGGCGCGGTGGCGACTGCTTCGTTCTGGGAGCGCATCTCCTCACGCAGCACGCGAAACTGCTCCTCCAGGTTCTGGAGCCGCCTCATCTGATCGTCGCGGGTCGATGCCGTGGTGCTGGCAGAGGTGTTCGCCCATGGGCGGCGCTGCGAGGGATCCTCAGTCACTGTCGGGATGTCTGGCAGGTCGTCGTCGCTGCTGTTGAACAACATGGTGCACCGTGGCGCGAGGGCAAGGCCGGACTCGCCCAGAGGCAACCAGGCTAATAGGAGGGAAAATGGAAAGATGATATCTACGAATCAAGTGAGCAGAAGCATGTGCTATGTGTGTGTGTGTGTGTGTGTGTGTGTGTGTGTGTGTGTGTGTGTGTGTGCAAGTGTTGAAGGAAGCTGCTGATAGTTGGGGGGAGTGGGAGTGGGGAAGAGGTTGTTGGGTATTCGGTGAAAAGGATGCATATAGCGTAGGGTGGTGCTGCGCGCTACCCCACTCCGATGGGTGTCTCTCCAGCTGATGTCACGACAGCGCTGGGTCCCATCCAGGTGAGAGTGGTGGGGAACACAGGAGGGGGAGGGGAGGGTGGGAGCAGTCACGTGAGGAATCGGGTGGAGAGGGTGGCCACATCGTTGCCTTCCGACCGCCACCACCCTCGCTCTCCTCTCCCCCACATGTTTTGCCACCAGGAGGAGTGGGGCACACGTTTGACGGAGGGGTGGGTCAGTTTATTAGATCATGAGAAGACTTAGAAAGGGAGAAGGGAACAACGAACAACGAGAAGACAATCTGCGAGAAGAGGGGAAACCGCCGGACAGGCGAAGGAGCACATCCCCCCCCTTCACGATCCCGCACACACATGAGAAGTGCACCACAAGTCAAACCGAGACAAAGGAAGAGAAGACGCCATTGTTTAACGGAGATAGAATAGGGGAGCGAGGAAGGGAACACACAGAAGGAGTGTTCTCTCGGGGAAGGGACGGAATGAGAAAGGGGGAAGAAGAGACAGAGAGAGGGCCCTGGACAGCGGGCACAACTTCCCACACACACGTGGACATGCTTGTTCCAGGTAACTTTCTTCGTTTTGCTGTTGCCTCTTCCCCTTTCCCCCTCTCTCAGCTGGCCACGACAACACCCCCCGTCTCAGTCTCCTCTTTTAGTTCAGATTACGATTGAGCAGATTGTCCGCTGGGTTCGCCACGGGCACGGGGTTGGCGTTGAGCTGACGGAGGTTGGCGCGCTGCTGCTGGTTCGGCTTGCGCTGGCGCTGCTGGCCAGGGGCATTGTTGGCGTTCATGCGCATGCCACGGTTCTGGGCATCGGTGTCGCGGTTGGGGCGTCTGGCGCCGCCCTGCATTGGCCGGCCCTCGGCGTCGCGGCGAACCTTGACCTGGTTCTGCTTGCGCTGCGCGTAGCGCTGCTCGACGCGGTAGATGGACTTGATCTTGTTGACGATCTTGCTCTCGGTCGCGTTGAAGTTGGTCAAGGGGACCACCTCCACGTTATCCCCGCTGACCACACAGTCGTTCTGCGACGTGACCCTGTACACTCCCGACAGGAGATCGGCGGACTCGCCATCGTGAACTAGCTGGCGAGAGCTCATCTTGAGCGCGAAGAAGGTGGCGTACCCGTCGTCGGAGTCTAGGAGTGTCTGCAGCTGGCTCACCTTGGTGTTCTGGTAAACGCCAAAGTAGTCGCGGAGACGGATGATTTCCTCCTGCACCTGCACCGCGCGGCGGAACATACGCGCCTGCTGCTCCTTGCCTTCCGTCCCCTTGACAACGGTGTTGGGGGGCGGCACGCTGAGGAACTTGGGGCTGCAGCGGTCGAACACCTCGCGGAAGCGCTCCTCGTCACCCGCGCGAAGGGAGTCCTTGTCGTCCTCGAACGCGAGACGCTTGCGCGGCTCGATGAAGGAGGAGACGTTGGCCAGCACCATGCCGCCAAGGACGCGCGCGCACACGTACATGTAGGCCGCGTCCAGCTGGAGGCGCTCGGAGAATCTGCGGCCCGACAGCTTCGACGCGAGGCAGCGGCGGAAGCTGTTGCTCGCGTCGTCGTAGCGGCGCAGCATGAGGTAGCTGAAGCCGATGTTGTACAGCAGGGACACGTTGGCGGGGGGCACCTTCTGCAGTACAATGGCGCCAACGCCGTGCACATCGATGCACTCAAGGCCGGACAGCGCAGCGTAGTAGTCTCCCAGCAGCACGTTGATCTTGGCCTTGGTGATGATGGCGTAGAAGCCGCTGAGCTCGCGCGTGTAGCCCTCCGAGGTGAGCTGCTCCACCTCGTCGACAAGCGGCATCACGGTGGAGATCCTCGACGCCGCCTCGATGCTGTCCATGATGCGGAAGGTCTCCGCCACGGACCACTCCGTGCTCGTGGAGAAGCACTTCTGGTACACCACCGTCATCTGGAACACGAACTCGTCAAAGATGTCCCACAGCATCCAAGAGGGCAGCGCGTACTGGTTCACCTCGATCGCGGAGAAGATCTCCGTGAAGGTGGTCCACGACGCCTTCGCGTCCGCCTGCCTGACGCCGCGGTCAGTGAACAGGTGCTTGTTGTACAAGAAGCTGTAGATGTTCTCCGAGTTCTTGCCCTTGAAGTTGTTCGCGACCATGGGCAGACGCAGGGAGGGCCACGGATGCCACTGGTTTCCGACAACGTAGTAGCTCTTCGTCAGCTGGTCAAACTGCTCCTCGTAGAGCTTCTGCAGCTTGTCCACGTTGCCATACTCCACCGCGCGGTCCAAGTCACGGAAGAACGCGTACACATCCAGTGGGATGTCCGTCTCGAGATCGGGGTTGGTGGCCATCTTTGATGTCTTCAGAGAAGTGGAGGGGAAAGACAAACGGAGAAAGGAACTGGAGGGGGTGGGGGGAGGGAAGGGTTGGCTACACTAGTGGCGAATACTCACTTGGAATTTTGGCAGGCGTGTGGAGTGAGCAGGAGCAACAATAGCGAGCAACAGAAAGGAGGAGAAATAATGAAGAACCAGAGAGGGAGAGGATGTGAGAAGAGCGGAGGTAGGATTGTCTTCCATACACGGGACATGTTCGTGGTCTGCGTGGGGATGGCAGATCGTGTCTGAGCACCACAGTGTTCCTCGTCGGCCGTTTGCCTTTCGTAGGTGTTCTCAAGTGTGTTCACACATGGAAGTGAGAGAAGGATAAGAAAAGAGAGCTTTTGAGGGGGAGGGGGGTGGGAGGGATGGAGCACCCCCAAACGAGAAAGGGGAAGGGTTCTGTGCGGTTCGCGACGCTGGTGAGATACCTGTGATCCCTTTTTTTTTTTTTTTTTGCTTGATGGTTTGATTTGTTTTGTTTCGTCTGGTGTTGTCGTTTGCTTGGTTTCGTTACGAGGTGGCGGGGACGAGGACGCACTTGCTCCACCCGCCGTGTGACGAGTGCTCAGGGCCCACCGCGAGGCATGAGAGAGTAGAGCTGCTTGTACAGTTGGTGGAACACCTCGCGCCGGCGGGCGTACGCGGCGTGCTTGGCCATGTCGGGTTTGTGTGTTTCCTTGAGGGGCAGTGGGGTGAGCAGCTCGGTGAGGGGCTTCCCTTCCACCGCCACCTGCGCGAGACGACACGCCCCAAGGGCGGGGCCGACCTCAGCGCCGGTGCAGTAGTTGAGCGGGAGCCCGCTGGCGTCGGCGAGCATCTGCCGCCAGAACGCACTGCGCGTGCCACCGCCAATGAGCGAGATGGACGTTGGCGTGACATTGCAGTGGTGCACCGCCTCCATACCGTCCACAAGCGCAAAGGTCACCCCCTCCATCACCGCCCGTGAGAGCTCCCGGCGGCCGTGCTGGCTGGTGAGGCCGAAGAAGGCACCCTGTGCGTTGGCGTTGTTGTGCGGCGTGCGCTCTCCGGAGAGGTAGGGCAGGAAGTACACAGGGCGTTCGTCAAAGTCCTTCGCCTCCTCGGCCTCAGCCACCAGTTCGCCTACGGAGGAGCAGCCCGTCAGCCTGGCCGCCCAGGCCAGGCAGGCAGCACAGCTCAGCATGACGGACATGAGGTGCCATCGGTGTGGCAGAGCGTGGCAGAAGCTGTGAACCGCCTCGTCCGTGTTGAATTGGAAGCCGTCCAAGACGATGAAGTAGACGCCCGAGGTCCCCAGCGACAGCATCGCCTGCCCGGGCTCGAACAGGCCGGCGCCAATGGCACCAGCCTCGTTGTCGCCACCGCCGCCCACGACAGCCACTGTGTCCGACATGCCCCACGCAGCGGCCACCTTCGTCGTTAGATGGCCCGTGATCGCAGACCCCTCAAAGAGCTTTGGCATGTGCTCCACGGTGAGGCCCGTCGCCGCCAGCATCTCCTCACTCCACTCCCGCTTCCCCGTGTTCATCCACATCGTACCGGACGAGTCAGACATGTCCGACGCAAACACGCCCGTCATGAGGAAGCGCAGGTAGTCCTTCGGGAGCAAAACCTTGACGCACCTGGCGAACACCTCCGGCTCGTGTCGCTTCACCCACAGCAGCTTCCCAGCGGTGAAGCCTGGCATGATGAGGTTGCCGGTGATCTCGCGGAACTGGGGCACGGCCTTCTCCAGCTCCGCACACTCCTGGTGGCTCCTTCCATCACACCAGAGAATGCACGGTCGCAGCACCTTGTTCTCCTTGTCGAGGAGCGTTGCGCCGTGCATCTGCCCGGAGAGCCCAATGGCCGCCACCCTACTCATGTCCTGCCGCCCCTTCAGCTCTGCCATCGCGGTGTTGGTGGCGTCCCACCACGCAGCGGGGTCCTGCTCGTTCCACAGCGGGTGCGGACTCGAGACGGACAGGTCAGAGGAGGCGGTGTCCACAACCGCCCCGTCAGAGCCCATGAGGACCACCTTGACACTGGAGGTGCCTAAATCAATGCCGGCGTACATGTGCTGTGGCGGTTCATACACGACTGGTGCAGCGCGTCGTGGGTACGGAAAAAAGTGCACGGAGCGAGTACCGTGCTTGTGTCGATAACACTAAAGAGGAGAGGAGGAGTTGAGGGGGATAGATATACGTAGTCGATAGGTGGGTAGACGGCCAACTATCCCAGTTCCACTATGTGAGCTGACTCCGTTTGGCGGGGCCACAAGGGAAAGTCAAAGGGAAAAGAGGAGAAAGAAGGGAGGTCACGAGCTGTGGGAACGAGCGGACATACCCATCAACCTTTGTTTAGCACCATCTACTGTGTGCGCTTGTGCGTGTGACGAACAGCAGCTGTCCAGCATGGACATGTCAGATTTCCCTCGGACCTCCTCTCTCCCTCCCTTTCATTCTTCTTTCCTTTTTCTTCTCCTAGCGAAGCACGTCATTCGTCTATGAGGGCAAATTCTTGAGAGTAGAGACAGATCTATAGGAGAGGGGAGGAGGGGGGGAAAAAAACTGAGCATGACGCAGGAGGGGGAACAGAGAGTGGTGGTTTCGGGGGAACCGCATCTCTGCACGAGAGAAGATGATTCGAGTGGTACTTCCGACGGCCCTGTCAGCACACCCTTTCTCGCAGAGTCTCACTAGCCACCGCGGTAACGGGCTTTGAGAGCACTCAACAGGTGCAGTACGCCTGACAAGTCCCCAGACAGAAGCAACTCGTCCAGCAGGGGGAGCGGCAGCACCATGCCCTTCTCCTTCTGCAAGAAACTCAAGCACCGTCGCACATTGAAGCGTTTGGCGGGCCGCTTGCTCGTGGGCCGCACGCACTCCAGATCCTCGCAGCGGCGGCACTCGAGTGCGCGCAGGAGATGGGCAAGGACAACGCCGTCGGAGAACGCGAGGCACGGCTCTGTCCACCGAAATGTGTCCGCATCGACTGAAAAGCTCCCGTCCTCTGCTGTGTAGCGGAACGTCGGCCCCAGGCACCCCAGAAACCACACGCGCAACGCCTCGCGCGTCCTTGGGCCAAACGTCGCCTCTGTGACAGCTGCGGGTGGCACCTGCCGCACCGCTGCTGCCACAGCGGTCTCTCTGCGAGCGACTTGATGAGATGGGGACACGCGGGAGACGCTTGCGGCCCTCGGGGCCACGGGGGAGCTCGTGGCGCGCTCCATGCGGGGGAGGTCGTCCGGCTGCAGGTACGCGCTGACCACGTCAAGGAGCGCGACGAGGCTTCGGCGGCTGCCGCTGAAGATGTCCTCCGCCAGCGAGACGGGCAGTGACGCGTTGGTTGCCTCCTTTATGGTGCGGAGAGCAGCAGCAATGTTTCGGAGGCAGTTTCCACGCGTCTTTGGGAGAGGAAATGGCGTCAACACCGGCGTGCAGCTGATGCGCCGCGCGAGGGAGCAGAGCGCCGCCCCATTGGTGAGGTATGGAAATACCGACGGCACGTAGAGCGATGTGGGGGCTCGCAGCCGGGGGACCACCACACCAGCGTCCTGTGCGCCAGTCGCGGAGACGTACGGTGCTGCGAGAGGGCCTGGCACGATGTAGTCGTCGTGCGGCAGCGAGTGCGCGTCGGGGTCGGGTAGAACACACTGGGTGAACAGCAGCTGACAGGCCCGCAGCTCTGCTGCACGGAAAGCCGCCGAGCCGCTCGGCGTGGCGAGGTCGGCTTGAAACGCCACCTCGTCGGCGGGGGGCTGCCAGGCGTACGAAGCGGTGATGTCAGCGGGAAGCGCTGCAAGGGATGCAGGAGGGGGGAAGTGGTGGGAGATGAGATGGAAGTAGATGTCCAGCAGTGCTGTCGGCCGGGACTGCAGATAGTACTCTTCGGGGGTCACGCGAAAGAAGTGCGCTGGCAGTGTTCCCTCCCCAAAGTCGCTGAGCGCGCTGAGGGCGGCAGTGTAGTTGACGCGAACCTCCTCTAGGCTCCGGGGGCACCTCCGCGGGATGGGGTCCTGGCCCGCCGAGGTGCGGCGTGGTGCGCCACGAGATGGCGCGGTCCTCTCCAGGACACAGTGCACGAGCTGACACAGTGCCGCACCATTGAATAGGGCATCACCAAACGCGGGATGATCCTCCTTCCCGGCATCAGCGCTCTCGCGCAGGTCACGTCCTAAAATGTTCATCCGACGAAGGTAGTCCCGCACGGCGCGCTGGCGCTCCACATCCACATGAGCCTGCTGACGCTGCTGTGGTCTGGCGGTCGGGTTCTCCTCCGGGACAGCCCCACCAGTAGATGCCGTGCCGATCCGCGGAGGGTCGCCAGACACCTTGCTCTGAGAGCCGCGCTCGCGATGAGGGATGTCACGATTGGTGACGTCCGTTGCGAAGGAGACACTCCCTGTAGTGTCGGCGTGGCGCGGGGGGCGGGTGGGTGGGCAGTCAACTGAGCCTGCTGGAGTGGAGGAAGATGAAGAAGAGGATGCGCAGGGACGGAGTGCCGGAGATCGCCGCCGCCGCTCTGCCGGACGCGGACCGTTCTCGCGCGCACTGACGGCGGCTGGCAGCGTGGAGGCGTTCCACTGAGGTCGCGGCGCCAGGTCCTCCCGGTCAGACGGCCTCCCTCGACGCCCCACTCCGTAGCCTTCTTCTGCAGTGTCTCCCTCCTCCTCGCTCCCTCGCATCAGCCAGAACGCTGTCGCTGGTGCCGTCGCCATGGGGGTGAAGAAGAACGCAGGCGGCGGCAAGGGCTGGCCTCGCCCGTCCTCTGTCGGGGCACCGGACACGGGATGCGCGAACTCGCAAAGCTGCTCCAGCGAGGTCCACATGGCGTGCGCCGCACGACGCTGTCTCGACGCGTTGGACTGGATGGTTTCGTGCACAGAAGCCGCCACCCCCGGCGACTTGCGCATAGAGTTCAAGAGCAGCCGCACTTGCCTCACCGTTGTCGCCGCCGCGGCATAGCACGGCGAGGGCTGAGGTGGCCGCCACAAATTGTCCTCGCCAGAGAAGCCTTCCAGGGCTCCTTCCCGCGCGCCGGATCGCTCGTGTGAGGCCATTGCTAAAAGGGGCTCGGTTCCGGAACCGAAATCGGCAGTGACAGAGCGGGAAAGCTCGCTGCTGGCCGCAGGAAGAGGGCAGCACAACTTACAAACGGCAATGGTGAGAGAGTGATTTCACCCTTTCCCTGCTCTCCTTCTTACCTTTTGCCGACGATGATGTGGTTTTGGGAGTATGCACGGCGGCTCGCACGCAGATGTGTGTGTGCCTGTCTCCGCTGGCCACCAAAATGGGGAGTCTTGCGGTAAAGCGCTAGCCAGAAGAGAGAGAGAAGGGGGGGGGGGAGGAGAACAAAGGGAAGGAGCGATGGAGAAGAGAACAGGACATCAGCGACTTGGGAAAGGGTTGAAACGCCATGGTAGCGAAGACGGGTTAAGCGCATGAATGGCTACCCTCTCACTCTTTCTCTCTCTCTTTCTGCTGTTGCTGTCCTTGTCTTCTCCTTCGATTCGGCCTGTTCTGTGAGTGAGCTCATCTCTCTTTTTCTCTCTCCCTTCTCTACGCCTCCCTCACTCCCTCACTCTTCTGCTGTAGGGGGGAGAAGAAAGACTAGAGGAGGAGGAAGATGGGCTGCTGAACCTGCCGTCACACGGTAACAGCCGCAACTGCTAACGACCACGCCTCCTACACGGTTTTGTCAGCTTTGTGGCGTTTCGCTTTGGGGGAGACAGCCCCCTTTGCGTGGTCACCACCCGCTTCCCCAGCGCTGCCCGTTCCTTTATCGGCGACGGCGCCGCGGGGCAGCTCGCCATCGTCTTCCCCGTCACCTTCTTCGTCGCTCTCCTCGTCGCTGCTGCTGTGGGAGCAGTTGCACACGTTGTCATAGTTGTAGTCGAAGTGAGACCCGCTCTCCTCGGAGTCGAGTGCGAGCTCATTGATGTTCAGTCGGTCCCCCCGAATCAGCCCGCACTTCTTGCACAGCATCGACGTCTTGTCGTAGTCAGTCTGCTCCTTGGCGCGCTTGCGGGAGAGGGCTTCCTGCTCCCGTTTCTGCTTGCGGGAGAGCATCTCCGGCAGCTGCATGGTGGCGAGCTGTGCAGGTGTAATCCCCGCCGCTCGCAGCTCGCCGTCTAAGTGGTGCACGTTCGCGACGACGCCCATCACTTGGTCCCTGAACTCCTCCACATCAGCGGCGGTCGCCCGCACTGCCTGCACCACCTCCGTCGCGTACTGCTCTGCCTCTGCCGCCCTCCCAGAGAAGTCGTCCAGCTTCTCTAGTGTCATGGCGAGCAAGCTGATGATGCGTTGGTCCTTGTTCGGCTTTCCTGACATCTCTCGCCCCTCGAGCCAGTTGCTTATCGGTAGCTGTTAGACTCTTCCTATCTTTCCCTCTGCCTCTCTCTCACTCCGTGTCGCTCTTCGTGGAGCACTCCGGCACGCGCAGGGTGCCTCACGCAGCAAGTGAGCAGAGGCGAGTCTTTGGCAAAGACGCTACGAAGAATGAAAGAGAGAAATGGGGAAAACACGTCGGAACACGTTGGAAGGACAAGTAACCGAAAGGCGGCACTGCTCGCCCCACAAGGAGGCGCTGGAGAAGGGACACATGCTGTGTAGTGTTCCTTTTGCACTTTGGTGGCTCAGGGAAACCGAGTGCTCGTGTGGGTTCCTCCCCCTTCACTGCCCTCAACTTCTTCTTCTTGTGTCTTTGAGTCGGAGCAAGATGGAGCCAAGAGACAAGAACAAGGAAGTATACAGACGCAAACGCTATTCTCTGAGAATGGCTAGGAAAGAAAGAGGTTGACCGCGATCTTCAGCGATGCGAACACAGTGAAGCCCACCACCATAGCGAACACCGCGATCTCCGGCCAACTCCAGGAAAAATCGCCGATAAAGTAATAGACGAAGACGTCGCCAAAGCTCGTGAATGGGCCAGGATTCATTACCTCCGCCGCGCGCGACGGCTTGTGGGCGTGGTAGAACGGTGCAAACGGGTTCTGGCTGTCCACCTCAGCACTCTCCACAGTGGGTGGGGTCCACCATAGGTGGAAAAGGGACCAGAAAGGGAGCAGAGACCCGCACGCTACAAGCAGAAAGACAGCAGCGATCCACATGAGTGCTCAAATAGGAAGTGGAGGAGGAGGGGGGAGGAGAGGAGTAGAGGGGGGGATATGATAAAGTGTGACACGGGTACCACACGCCCATGTGGGGACGTTTCTGCCTCACTGTACTCCTCTTCCAACTGTGGTCGGAGGACGACATCCCCGTCGTGCAAACGCTGCCAAGATGAGCACGCCTTTGCCGTCTCAGTTTCTCTCTTGCATCTTCTTCTTGTACGCGCTATCAGCTTACTGGGTGTATGTGTGGAGGAGTGTGGGAGAGCAGGGAGGGAGGGAGAAAGCACCGAACAGAATAGACGTGAAACCGCGTCACCCTTCCAGAGGGGACTCCGGATCGCGAGCCAGCACGTTGGTGCACAACAGTACCGCCTCCGCCTGTGCGGCATCCACTGAGGGGTGCTGCGCCGCCAGCGCAGCCGCCAGCTTGGCAGTGAACTCGCACAGCATGAAGGAGGTTAGTCCCCAGACGAGCTCCCCTGGGAAGTCCTCCGGCAGCATGGGGACGAAGCCGTTGTCGGCTGGCACCACGGCGAGCCCAGGCGTCGGCACCACCTTGGGAGTGGTGGTGTCTTGTCTGGGGCTCGCGAAGAAGCACGGGAAGTAGCTTGGCTCCTTGGCGCTGAACGAGCGGTACTTGATGACGCGGCTCTGCGTCTCTGCTGGGCGAAGCAGCAGCGTCGAGAGGTGGAGGTAGTGAATCGAGTCAACCTCGTTCGGGCTTGCACGGACGGGGGTGACTGGTGCGGCAGCAATGGCCACCTGCGGCGCCACGGGAGCCCCCGCCGCGTTCGAGGCGATAGGGGTCAGCTCCCCCAGCATGGTGTAGGACGACGGCGCCAACGCGGTTTCCTCGCGCGTCTCGCGCTGCGCGGCCTCCACGGCCGTCTCCCCATCCTCGCGGTGGCCACCGGGAAAGCTCATCTGGCCCTTGTGCGTGCGCATGGTGGTGGTGCGCTTGGTCAGGGTGATGCACATGTCCTGGAAGACGCCATCGCCCGTCGGCGCTGGCGACAGCAGAAGTAGCACAGCACTGCCAGCATTCCCTTTTTGGTTCAAAACGACACTGCTGTGCTTCTGCGGCGAATACCGCATACGGTTCTGCACCTGGTGAAGGTAGAAGTGCTCGGGGTACCACACCGACTTCACGGGCAGCTGCAGAGCAGCCTGGATCAGGCTCGACCACTCCGGCACCGTCTTTGGCAGCAGGGCCGCGAGGGGGTGCGCTGCTACCACGGGAGCCGACATTGGATTTGACTGTTCAACGGGGAAAGAGAAGCAAAAAGGAGGCCACGATAAGGAGGGGTTGCGGCTATCGTCGCTGGAAAAAAAAAAAACACAAACAGTCGGAGTGAGTACGCTTCACTGGGAGTCTACCGTTGCCGTTCACAAGCCCCCTCCCCCCACACACACACACACACACACTCCCTCTTCATATACGTAGTCATGCGCACCAAGATAGATAAACAGCATCGTCTCAGCCAATGCGGTCCACGGCCGTGCCTCTTTTCACTTCGATTTTCGAAAAGTGGCAGGCAGACAAATCTGAGACAAAAAAAACAAACAAACAAGCATAGAACCCAAAAGCACGCACAGCGGGGGGGGAGGATACGCTACTCCCCGCCGAACTTCACCCCTTGGTACGGCTGCTTGGTGCTGCCGTCGAGGTTGAACAGCGTGATTTTGAAGGGTTGCATGACAGAAACGGGGCGGTTGTTGAGGGCGGCGAGAAAGGTGCGCACCGCCTGCTCCTCGCTGAGTACGCCAAGGTCGGCAACGGGAACCGGCTCGGAGGACGTCCTTGCGAGGAAAGTCACGGGGTTCTGCTTGTACTGGAGACACTTGTTCTCCGCCAGCTCGTCAAACGTCATGACCGAGCCCTTCTTGGCCAACATGGCTGTGGTGGTGCCCTGGCCCATCTCCAGGATCCACGACAGCAGCGACTGCTCCAACTCCTTGAGACCGCCCGCATTGGTGGCCACCAGCACCGCAAAGTTCTCGTCCTCGCTCTCTTCACTGGTGACGGCGACGGCGTGGTTCGGGTGGTGCGTGACGAGTCCCTCCAGCATCGTTCGAGCCGCGCTCGGTGAAAGCCGTCTTCGCAGCTTGGGGTTGGAGAAGATGTCGCTCGAGGTGCTGTACAGACGAAGGACGGCGCAGGCCTCCTTCTTGGTCTGCCGCGCGTGGTAGGCCGCGTGGTCCAGGAGGAGGGCGGTCCACAGCGTCACCTGCCGCTCGCGCGTCGCAGGAGCGGGCTGCTCCGTGAAGAAGGGTGGGAGCTGATAAAAGCCCCAGTGATCCGAAGGAGGGGCCATGAGGGATAGCTACAAGGATAAGCTCAATGGAGACAAGAAGAGAGAATAGGAGAAGAAAGAGGTGACGCTACGGTAGAGAGAGAGAGAGCAGTACCCCAACTGCATCTTTGCCCAATGGCAGAAACAGTTCGCCAATAGCCGCCACTTGCGTCTCCACACAAAAGCCCCCGTGGCACGCAATGGAAGGGATCGCGGGACGCCGCATGCTCCTGCATCCCTCCCCATGACAACCCGCTGTGACTGGGCCCATCGACTCTCTCATTTTCAACAGGGCGGTGGGAGTAGCGTGGGATATCAACTTGGGGGGAATGGACCTCGCCAAAGGGAAAGGGATGAAGAGGTCATAAGAGAGAGAGAGAGTACGCCACCCCGCCAGAGACATACGGGGCAAATCCACATCCGTACACACACACACACAGCGTGGGAGGGAAGAATAATATGAAGGGAGAGGGTGGGGAGAGGGTGGGGAGGGGACCACACGAAGATAGAGAGAGGTCGCCGAGGAGGAGGAAAGACGCTACAATAGTAAGAAGAAGAAGGAAAGACCTCAAAGACCGGATAGATCCGATGGTCCCCCCTGTCGCTCAGTCCTTTGGTGGTGAGAAGTGCAAACGCTGCAGGAATCGCCCGGTAGTGGTGGTACACCTTTCCCGCACGAGTGGTAAACTGGCTAGGAGTGTGCTTTTCGGCGGCGCTCAACACCTTGTGTGTGTGTGTGTGGGTGTGTGCATGGTGCCACCTGGACAGCTTTCGTGCCTTCGTTCTTGGTGCCGGAGTACCAAGGCAAAGCAAGTACGACGCGGTCTTCCCTCCGTCCCATCTCTTCTTTTCGCCTTCCTTCTCCTTCCCCGCTTTCCCCTCTTCGCTGACTCGGCTTCCTGGCCAGTCCTTAATGGATCGCAGTCACGACCTCGACGCCCGCCTTCGTCACAGCCTTCACGAAAAAGAAGGAGTTGCTGATCACTACACGGCGTTTGACCTCGTCCATGCACTTCTGCATCAGCTCGAGGCCTTCCTGCTGGGTCAGGTCAGGCCGCCAAAAGCGGTCCAGCAGAGCCGTGGCAAACGACGCGCCGTAGCCGTGGCAGCCGTAGGGCACCTCCTGCAGCGTGCCGAGGTAATCCATGTAGTAGAGGTGGGGGCCGCCCTGCATGTCGTCGTTTTCGGAAGCGGGCACGTCGTACCCGGCGAACAGACAGTTCACCTGGTAGGCGCCTTCGCGACTACGCAAGGCTGAGGCCAGTTCGTTGCGCATATAGTTGGCTGTCGAAGCACAGCTGCTCTGGCGCCCGTGCTGCCTCATCTCGTTCAGGGCCAAGTTGCACTTGATGTACTCTGTGAAGTTCACGCGCGGGCCGTTCTCGCCGATGCAGGCCACGAGCTGGTGGCTGTTCAGCTGCGTGATCTTATCCTCCTGCTCGGTGATCTTGATGTAGTAGAAAGCATTGAGACCGGCGGTGGAGACGAGCACAAAGTCGTTGCAGCGGAACGCGATCGCGGTGTCGGACATGGTCCCGCCGGTAGATTACGGCAACAATAATAGTAATGAGGTGCACGGAAGAAGGACTTGGGAGGCGAAAGCGTGAGGCAGAAAAGGAAAAGAACAGGAAAGAGGGGGAAGGCTAATGGACTAGCCGCGCGACACATACCAAATGCATGCAGAAGAGGAGGATAGGGATGGAGGGGAAAGTTGGCGAGGGTATTGTTGCAGGACTGCTTCGCCCCATAACTCCTCCCACTCAACTCCTTGTTGGTGTTGTGTTCGGCGGTGCGATGTGCAGTGCGGAGAACGCATTTTTCTCTTTTGTCTTCTTCCTTCTTGTTCTCCTTGCTGCCAATTGCTTTGGGAGGGGGGGGGGTAAGAGAGATCCCAGATACCTCAAGAGGCGACAGGGTCAACACTTTATGGAGCACGTGGGATATGATTGGCGTGCCCCGCAAAAGCAGCGTGTTGTGAAACGCCACACGAGCTTGTTCCCTTTGTCAACGCCGCCGCGGGTTATGCTGCGGAAACGCAGCCTCGCCAATGGCTGGCCGCCTCATACGGAGCCTGAGCCTGCCACGAGATTCTCCAGTCTACTGAGCCTCGGCTCCACACGCACAGAGGCCAGACACCGCGGCACAGCAAACGACACCAAACCACCGCCGCAGCGAAGGAAGAAAGCAGCCCTCCACTCCTCCTCTTCATCGCGGTGTGCTACAGCATGCACACACTTCAGTACAAGGAGGAGTCTAGCAGCTTTTGCATCCGACCGGCTCTACTGGGGCCGCTGAGGTACGCAATGTCAGCTGGTGTGCACCACCGCCCAGCAACACAGGCACGCTCGAGCAGGTTGCACCCGCACTGGATGAGGAATCGCATCGCGGCAAGATAGGAGTCATCCACGGCGAGGAGGTGTGCGGCTGTTTCCCCGTCGCGGGTGCGCTCGTCCACGTTGTAACCGACAGTTCCCACGAGGAAGCGCTTCAGTTCGTTAGTGGCGGCGTCAGCGGGATTGAGGCATGCCACGTGAAACGCCGTCAGCCCATCGTCGTTGGTGGCGTGAAGCGATGCTCCTGCCATTATCAGCTCGTCCACAATGGCCAGGGACGGCGGCCGCGCGTTGCACGCCATGTGCAGCGGGGTGTTCCCATGCTCGTCCACCCGTTCGACTAGGGACCTGTCCGATGATATCATCTCGCGAAGGCGGCCAATCTCGGCAGGTCCACTGTGCGCCAGCAACGACTGCAGCTGCGAGGAAAGCCACGGACCCAGCAGCGGCGCCTTTGCATCCCGCTGGGAGCGGATAAAGGGGGGACCGCGGCGCTGGGCCGTCGGCATGTCGCCGTGTGGAGCGGGCAGGGGTGGGCGGCGCGGGGGGAGCACGTCCGGCACGGCGCCAGAGAACGGAGTCCACTGTCCCGGGAACCGTGAGGAGAGCGGGGAAGGGCGTGAGGGAGGGGGGTGGGGCAACTCGGCCCCGTTGTCGAGGCTGTCGCCGACTCGCGTCCGTCCCGGTGGCGGCAGGGAGCGCTGAAGCCCAAGCACCACAGAGGGCCGGCGGTACACGCGGCTTGCGAGCTGCTCCGCCTCGGACCGCAGCCTGTCCAGGTAGCGAAGCTCCTCGTTTCGGGCCTCGTTGCGCCGCGTCTGCAGGACGGACAGCAGCGTGGAAGCCTTGGTCAGTTCCTGCATCGCCTCCGTTTCCGCCTGGGAGAGCTTGGCCACTTCCGCCTCCATCTCGCGGATGTCGCGCGCGTAGTCCTCTGGTTCTGGGTATGTTCTCACGACGTCGGCCAGTCGCTCCTCAGCGCTTCGGAGCAGATCATTCGTCCGCCTCAAGCGAGCGGCGACGGCACGTTCGTCAGCGTTGCTGCGCGCCTCTTCACGCCCCCACATGGTCACGTCGAGCTCCTCTTCCTTCTCCAACCCATCAAGGGTCACATCCAACTCGTGCAAGTGCTGCGTCGCCTGACGGAGCGCGACCTCGTAGTTCACCAAGTCGCTGCGGATGGCGTCCACAACCGACTCGCGTGGAGGCGACGAGAGAGTGGACGAGTTCAGCTTTTGCATGCCACGGATGTGAGTGGGAGTGGGTGTGTGGGTGTGTGGGCAGTGCGGAGGGAGCTGGAGCAGGAGCGAGAGGTGAACAGTGTCTCGAGCCGAACCCGACAGAGGCTCAGCTGATGTGAAGAACAACGAAAAGCGAGGAGAAGGATGGGCGGAGTTACGAGTGCTGGAGTACTAATCTCTACTGAATCCCCCTTGGCAAGACAAGGAGAGAGGGTGTGCCAGGGGAGACGGATGCGAACTGCGGCGCAAGAACGGAGGAAAGGAAGAGAGAAGAGAGAAGAGAGAGAGTCAAAGAGTTAATCGCTCTTTCATTGTGTGTGAGAACTCGGTCCACAAGGAAGGACGCTTTCGATATCAGAGACTGCTTCGGCGTCGTGGAGGGGGAGGGAGGGAGGGGAAGTGCAGATAGCCGGTGAGATGGAGGAAAGGAACAAGGAGTAACCTGTCAATCGCTGTCCTTTCTGTTGTGTGTGTGTTGGCCCCCTCTCCAAGTGCTCTGTACGCATCGTATATTGCACGGGGCAAGATGACGAGAGATTAAACGAGGAGGGGGATGAGTGGGAGAGCGCGGGGCTGAGGGGGAAAGGAGAGAGAAGCAGTGGTGGTACTTCCCCACTTCTATGGTGATTGTGTGTGGGTGTGTGCAAGGCACACTCTATTGTCGGCGGTGACACAAACCGTGTTCGGCGCAGCAAACAGTGTCTGCGTGCGCGCCATTTGCGGTGCAGAGGAGAATCCGCAAGTGAGACATGCGATCGAAATGGAAGGAAGAGGAGGAAACAAACAAGCACGATCTGAGGGTTGCGGAATGTCGGACCTCTGTGCGGTGGTGTTCACAGCAGACATCCAAGGAAAGAAAGAACGGAAGAGACATTAAGGAGAGGCGGGGCGACAAACCACCAACAACGCAACGCTCGGAGAAGTGGTACACACACACACAGACGAGCCGCGCTCAACGACGGAGAGAAGCCACTGCTTCACTTCGCCTTCTCCTTTTTCTTCTGCTGCTTCTCCAAGATGGCCCGGCAGGGCCTAAACGTTTTGCGATGCACTGGGCAGAGACCGTACTTATGGATGTCCTTCATGTGCTGTTCCACGGGGTAGCCTCTGTTCTCCGCAAAGTGGTACTGCGGGTAGAGGGCGTCGACGTAGTTCATGAGCTCGTCCCGCGTGACCTTGGCCAGGCAGGATGCGGCGGCAATGGACAGGCTTCGCTTGTCCCCTTCAATGATCGGCTGCACCTCACCACCAACCGACACGTCCGTGAAGTAGGAGAAGGACGGTTCCGGCACGGCGTGGCCGTCGACCAGAACAAGCGGTGGCTGGAAAGGCTCGAAGCCAAGGTACTCCGAGGAGCCCTTGATGAGCTCCAGGTGGTGGGGAACGCGGTAACGCTTCTCCCCGTCGTGGTTCGCGGCGACGCAGAAGCGCGTGAAGAGGTACTGCGAGATGGTCGACGACCGCGGCCTGGGAGCCGCCTCGAGGGAGAACCTCGCGTCGTTCATCATGTGCCAGATGGAGAACGCGGAGCGGTGCATGCAGTTCATGGACGAGGCGTAAATGTTGTGCTCGTCAATGTAGGCGTGGTTGGCGATGCCAATGGACCAGAAGTACAGGTAGTTGCCCGCGCCGTTGTAGCCGTGGTAGGACACCAGGAAGGGCGTCTGCATCGAGAGCAGCTTCTTAAACGGGAGCTTTGACAGTCGCACGTGGGACTCGAGCTTCTTGGACGTCATCACGTTGTCAGGAGCGCTGTCCTTGCCGCAATGGTGCACCACGAACTTGCGCTCTGCGGCGATGTCAAAGAAGCCGACGTGGCCCGTGATCATGGCAAAGACCAGATCGCGCTGGTTCTGCGAGACTGACTTGCTGTCAAATATCTGGAACTGCTCCTGCGCTTCGTAGAGGTTGTCGAACTCGTTGTTGAAGCTTGAGATCGGGATCCGGCTAACCGCCGCGCCAACCACCGGCCCTGCCAGGGGGCCACGCCCGGCCTCGTCGCAGCCAATCGTGATGGCCGTCTCCTTGATGCTACGTCGCACCTGCACGCCGTGCTTCTTCATGTGCGCTACGGCCGCGTCACGCCCCTTTTCCCGTTTCTTGCGCACCGCCGCCGTGAGGGCTTCCTCACCCGACTCCGGAATGCTCCGTCCGGCGACGTGCGTGCGCGGGAGCATGCCGTCGCGAAAGAGCTGATACCCCACGAGATCGAGGGTGCCGTCCAGCGTGGCCTCCCCGCTATCGGTCTGCTTGTAGCCAACGTCCATCTTCTGCAGGGCGTTCCACTTCGGCGGTGGCCGAAACGGCGGCCGCGCGAGTCGCCTCAAAGGGAGTAACTGCTGCTGCCGCGTGGGCAGTGTCGCGTGAAACGCTCCGCGGCTGACAGAGCCGCTGCTGCAGGCACTAGTGCCCGCCTTGCTATCGTCCTCGCCAGCACCGCGACACCCCCGCCGCCACCGACCCTCGTGGCTGGCGCTGCCCACGGCAACGCACACGGACTTTGCAGTCGCCGCAGAGCTAGTCAGCAGCGCTGTCTGCCTCATTGCTGTAGCGTTCTACTTCTGGTCAACTACTCCCCGTCTCCTCTCCCAGTGCAATGCTTGGTGTCCCACACACACACACACACGTTTACCAGCCAAGGATATCTGACAACGCGGGGAGAGGTGTCCTGCTTATCGGCTCTCTCTCCGTGCACAGGGGGGGATGGATAGGGGCGGCTGCGTGTCTCCCAGGTGTTTGTTGAGGAGTGGTCACAAGAGCACACCGAATGAATCGCTAAGAGAAGGAGACAAGGCGAAGAGGGAGGCAAATGTTCGATCCAGAGAGAGAAGTAGCGTAGCAGCTGATCCCATTCCCCTCCAACTCTTCCCCTTTTCTTTCTGCTTAGTCATGGCATCATAAAGTGATTCCCCTCCCAATACGAACCGAGATAGTGATGACGTGTGTGTGTATGCTGGTCACCGAGGTGCCTCCACGACGCTCCGAAGCCATTCATACACGGTGTAGGGATCCGTTCCCACGTACGGGCTCGTGAAGTACTCCAGCCCGCCAGTGTCGCCCCGCTGATCAAGTGGGTTGCCACGGTCAATGATGCGGAACACGGCGGGCATGTCAGCATCGGTGCCAGGCGGCGTGTAGGGAAGTGCCATGCCTGCACTCATGGACCGGGCACGGCCTCCGTCGCGCAGAGCCACCATGACAAGAGCGACCGCCCTGGCAAACGCCTCCGTGCGGTGCGGCTCCAGAACGATTACCTCCTTCTCCTTCGCGGGACTCAGGTGCGGGAAGATGTAGGCCGTGCCAACCTGCAGCACCAGCCCCGCCGCAGCGTGCGCCTCCAGCACAGCGCCCCAGTACGACTCACCCTGGCGCTCCTCAAAGACCTTGGCGGCCGCGTGCAGCTTGGCGAACCCGGCAGAGAACTGCCGCCGCGTCATCCAGACCTGGAAGTGCAAGTGCACCTGCGAGGCAGAGGCGCGCTTGCCGATATCACACACCACGTTGCCGAACTGGTACGCCGGGTCGCGGCGTGACACTTCATCCAGCCAGGCCACGGACTGCGCCACCATGTCCTCGATGCTGGACACAGTGTAGTTGAGCGGGTTGTGCCCGCGTGCCACGACGAGGCTGTGCCACCGGCTCAACTTCGCAATGTTCGCCGCTGTGTAGGCGTCAGTTCCCTCTCGGCGCCCAAAGACGTCCTCTGCCGTTCGCACGACGCTGCAGAAGTCGCACTCATCTGCGTTGGCAGATGCCGTGTACAAGCGGGTGATCTCCGCCTCATCCTCGGGGGCCAGCACCGCCTCCGCACCTGGCCGGAAGCGCCGAATGTCGTTGAAGTAGGTCATGTCCTGCGTGTGGCGATTGCGCACCGTCACGATTGGCTGGTTTTCCAACTTGCGCAGCCTCACCCCATCGCTGCTGCCCTGCAGCGCTGGGAACAGACGCAGTGCCTTCGCCTGGAACGCGTCTGGCACCTTCAACTGGCCGACGTCCACGTCCACGTCGAACACCGCCCCAACGCGGCGGGTGAGGTCCGCTGTTCCCACGCGCCGACCATCAGCACTCGCCCGCGCTGGGCTTGTGAGGGTCTCTGCCAACTGGTAGATGGAGCTCGGCCGCGCTATCTGCGAGGGCGGCACCAGCGACGGAAGCAGTCGCGCCGCACAGAAAGCGGCGTTCTTACCACTGCCAGACTTTGTCCCCCACATCGACCTTGCTCCGTCGCCGTGCCCAGTGCTGCCGGGTGGAGTTCCGCGAGGGGGGCTGGCGAGAACGAAGAGGACACAGGTGAGCGCGAGGAGCAGCACGGCGGCCAACAGCAGGTACCGTCTCCTCCGTAGGGCACCAGTGCTCTTTTTCCCCAGTCGCGGGTACGGCTGCATGAAATAGTTTCCCTTCCCTGCCCAGTGGCCCTCTCCGTCAGAAGACAGCTGGGAGCACGCGATAGCAACAACAGAGCAGGACACCATTCAGAGAGAGCGACAGAGTGGACAAGAGAAGGGAAGGGAAGGGAAGGGGAATAAGGAAGAGGAGATTGGTGGGGAAGCAGTAGACGTTTCCGCGTTGCTGCTCACCTTCAGGCAACGCCGATCCGTGTGGAACACAAACACACACACACACAAACCACATGTTCTGCGTATGAAGGCAAGAGGAGGGGGGAGGGGGGGGGGGGGGCCACGTGTACGCACCTCTGCCTGAGATACCTAAGGAATGGCGCGCACACCTGTCCCCCTCCCCCACCCCCTGTGGCCAGTGAGCCTTCCTCTTGTCGCCCTATACTCAGCAATCCCTCTTCCTCTTCTTCATCTTGTTTCCCTCTCTCTTTTTTTTTCTCTCGCGCAGGGAGACGCTACGATCATAGCATAGACAGTTAAATCGACACGGGAGAAAAGGGGGAGGGGGAAACGGAGTGCTGCTCGTACGGGAGCGGCAGGTTTAGAAAGGCCTCGCACGCTTCTCGCACGCGAGAGCCTTGAATCGGCGCTTGATGACGATGCGGTGGCGGCTGTACTTGTCGTCAGGGCTGAAACGGGCAGGATGGGCGCTAAGAGTAGGCTTCCCCTCGGGATCGACCTTCTTGAGCGTGTACACGCGCTTGCCGTTGACGATAAAGACTTGGAGGTGCATGGCGCTGGGGGGATGGGAAGGGTGTTGAGAGATGGAGTTTCTTGATGAGAGCGGGAGACTAGTACAAGAAAGTGGAGGAACGAGGAACGAGAGAGAGAGAGAAGGAGGAGAGTAGGTGCAACACTCCCCGCCACCCGAGCATCCCTTCGCGCGTAGGATGACCGCTTCCAGAATCCCACCCTCCCCCCCCCCCTCCCCCCGGCTGCTCTACAACAGAGCGGAGTCACTTGCAAGGCATGCTTTGCGTCACGCCTGTTCTCTTCGCCGTTCCATTGTCTCCGTACAGGTCACTCTCTCTCTCCTTCCCTTCTCTTTTTTTTCCTTCTGTGGTCTTTCTCTGGGATATGGTTCAAAGGAAGCACATATGGAGGGGGCTTCGGGAGGCTAGCGCACGGCGAGTCGGTTGTGCTGTGTGTGCGAAGGCGCCGCGCCGCCCCCCGCGGTGTGGCAATTTAGGAGAGGAGAGGATCAAGGAAAGAAGGGCACATAGAAGACAGCACAAGCACACAGAAAAGAGGAAAAGAGAAATGTACACGGAGATCTAAGTTCACTTTCACTCGCACATGGAGAATAAAAAAGAGTGGCGAGGCCAACTGTGCTAACGGGGAGGGGAGGAGGGGCGGGGGATGGCAAGCTGACTCACTACTCTAGTGCATGGCACCGCCTGCCTTAGTACGATGCGATCGCACGCTGCCGTTGCTCCAGGTGGGCACGAAGCCCTCGGTCCTCGCGGAACTGGCTGGTGACGAAGCAAACATTGTCCATAATGGCCCAGTGCGTCTCGGCACGCAGGAACACTGGCACGCGAGCGCAGGTGGTCAGCATCCGGCGACGCGACTTGTGCTCCGCCTCCCCTTCAGGGGTGTTGCGTTGCCACACGGAGTCAATGTAGAGGGCCTGCGTGGCGGCACGGCACAGCGCGGCCTCCAGAGCACGGCGTATTTCCAGCCGTAGCAGCAGTTCCGGCATGGGACCCGCCATGTAGTAGTTGTAGACGTCCAGCTCGTACGACAGTCGGTGGTGGGGAGCGGCCCTCGGCACGGCGGTGGACTTTGGCTGCTGCCCATGGTCGATGCGGCTTGCTCTCATCTCGCCCAGCAGTTCCTCCTCGCGCGCGTCCACGACGGCGGCCCAGTAGGCAGGCTCGACATCCCGGCGAATCTTGCGCAAGTTCAGCTCGACCCCAGCATCCAGGCGTGCCTGGTGGTTTCTCACTGCGCGCTGCAGCCGCTCAACATCGCCACGCAACCGCGCAAGTGCCTGCGGCAGCGCCATCGAGGTGCGGCGGTGAAGGACGGAGAGGAGCAGGTCGGCTGCCTCGCGCCGCCTACGCTCGCGGCGGAGCAGCGCCGCGCGTGTGAAGTAGTGCCGCGCGACCGTCACCGCACGGCACCACTGCTTATGGCGGTAAAGACGCCACAAGGGGACAAGGAGCCTCTGGAGTGTTGCGGCGGCCTCGCCTCGACGGAGGGCCAGCGCGAGTGCCCGCTCCGCGTGCGTCGACCCACGCTGGCGGCTCGGCGGATGGCCCACCACACTGTCCGTGCCGGCAGCGGAGGGGCACGTCGTCGTCGTCGTGGATTGCGCAGCAGTGGGAGGTGCTGGCACACTCAGCTCCGCGGCAGCCTCCCTCGTCACTGGGGAGCTGAGTGTCTCTAGGCGGGGCACGCGGCGCGGTGCCTTGGTGCTCGAACCGGGGGCGGGTGGGGGCGGGAGGAGATAGCGCCCGTCACGCAGAGTACGGTGCCACTCTCCTGCCGCTTCTCCCATAGAGAAGCTACCGAGGTGCCGGTGGCGGCGAGGCTGGCTGAGTGCCCGCACGCGCACGGGGTCCAGCGAGCCTCCCCGCGGCCGGCCGTCAGAGGTGCCAACCGGCAGGCTGGCTCGCTGCCTCCGTGGGCCGCCGTGTGGTGCGAGGGAGTGAATGTGGGGGATGGCCGCAGCAAGGCCGGTTTGCTCCGCGGGCAGCCGTGGCAGCGGCAGCGGCGCCGTCGCCCGTCGCCTTTTGGTGTACATGTGGGAGCGCCGCTCCAAAGACTACTGTGCAGGCGAGGGCCAATATAAGTGACAAATGAGGAGAAGAGAATAAGGAAGAGAACGGGTGGGGAAGGAGAGAAAGTGGCGTTTGGAGCTGGTGCGTAGTCCGCCGCGTTGCGAAGCTAAAAGACGAGATTTGAGGAAGAGGAAGAAGAAAGCATATGCATGAAGAAACGGGAGCGGTTGGGGGGCAACCAGGCATGGTGTTGCACTGGTGGTGGTGGTGCTGCTGCTGCTGCCGTTCCCCCGCCTGCCTGCATTTTTTGCCCTGCATGAAAGATACGGGCCCTTTCCTCCGCCTCGGCGTTCAGCGCGCTGCCGTTGCGCCATTTTCTTCTTTATTTGCCTTAGGAGAGAGGGTTACGAGTACGGAGAGGGAAACAAGCATCCAGGAGTGCCATCGGCACAGCACGACGATCCACACACACACAGTAAAGAGAAAGAAAGAGAGAAGGAGGGAGGAAGAGTACAAATAATCGCCGACAAACACGGCGTGTGTTTCGTTGGTCACGCCATCAAAGGCGAAGCCAACCATTTCACATTGCCCACCATGAGGAAGAGGAAGAACGGGGTCTTTCTTTCCCTCTCCCTCCTCCCCACACACACACACACACACACCGCTGCGCGCTTACCGGCGAGCTTACCGGCGAGCTCTACGCCCCGACTGCTTCTTGTTGGTCCGCCACTCTTTCAGCAGCGTCTCCGGCGCCTTTGCGGTGGCCCACTTGTGGCGGTCTTTGCTGAACTCCAGCTCCGCCGTGATCCCTTTGAACACTTTGCCATAGTCTACGGGCTGGCCGGGGGCCCCCTGCGCCTGCATCTGCTGCATCATCGTCGCCTGGTCGTTGACGTCCACATCCTGGCCAAGGAGGAGCTGGAGCAGTCCCTGACTGCCGGACATAATGAGGAAGTACAGACTCAGAGACGTGACATAGGAGCAGTCCAGGTCGTCAATGTCCAGGCCGCGCTGCATCATGCCACGGAAGCGAGGAGAGAGGGGGAACGGGAACTTGGCCACGACGAAGCCCGAGAAGAAATAGGACACAAGCATCATCATGCCAATGTTGGGCACCAGCATCATGAACTGGTTCTTCATCATGCCCATCATCATGTTCGGGTCATTCATCATCTCAAGGGGATTCGCCGCGTCCACCTTCTTCTTCAGTGTCGACGCGAGCATCACCTCCACCCGCTCCTTGTACGCGGCGGGGGAGAGAAACTGCCCCGCGGCGATGAGGTGCTGTCCGTAGCTGGCAATGTTGGCGTTGCATATTTGCACCATGTTCGGCTTTGGGCTCGAGTTGAGCAAGAGGCCCGCGTAGTGTCGCAGGACGCCAACGAACAGGACAATCACGATCAGGGGGAGCAACACCCAGCCACAGATGCTGGGGTCCAGAATGATTGTCTGTGGCATAGTCTCTTTCTCTCTCACTCTTTCGTCACCGCTCTTATCCGAATGATTTCGCCAGCAAACGCAGCCCCAAGCTGTCCAGAGATGACGTATAGGGTGAGGGGGAGAGAGAGGGAGAGGGATGTGAAGCAGCAGAGTGGGAGGACGAAAGGAAGGAAGGCAATGCTACAAAGGTTCTAGGGATGGGCAGAGGGGGGAGAGGGGGAGGGGGAGGGAGGTTGGCAGAGTATGAGGTAAGAGAGATGAAGGGAGAGAGCACATGATAGCGTCGACACTCGAGCAATCCAGTGAGCCTGTTCGCCCGGTCGGTCCCCCACATGGGTAGTGCCTTCTCGTCCGTGTACGGTGCAGAGCCCCGTTCTCCCAATGCGCGTGTGCAAGGGCGTGGTGTCATGGACAACGCGCGTGTGCGTGCGTGTGTGCAGCGCCGGCTTCGTCGTGATTCCGTTGGGCAGAGGTGTACAACGAAAAAAGGGAATAGGTGCGCAAGTACAGTAGCGGAAATAGACACACAGTTATAAGTATGTAGGACAATGAGAACGCGTCCTGCGGATGCAAGTTGCACAGGGCGACCTAGTGTCGACCTGCATCAAGCGATATTGCCTCTCCCCCTTCAGCTCACTCGTTGACCTCGGGAAACGCAATCTTGGTGAATCTGGCGATGCGGGCCTCGTACGCTTTCGGGGGGATGGTCGACAGGGTGTCCTCCTCCCACAGGAAGGACTTGCAAAAGTTCGCAGCTTTCTTCGCCGCGCTGTACTTCGTCAGCATATCAATCACGCCAATGTAGTATATCTCTTGGTTAAAGAGACTGGGGATGCCATCAGCGAAGCTCGTTGCTGCCCCGCGGTCCTCGGACCCGTCCGCTGCGGCATGGGAGCCAGGCGCCGCCACCCGATTCTGCGGGGAGCCCGGTCGCACCTCGACGGGGTCGTTGCCGTCATCGGAGCCAACCATGTGGGAAATCTTCATGTTCTTAATCGCCACATAGCGCTTGCCGGAGCGCGAGGTTTTGTTCTCGTTGTACGACACACCAATCAGCATGGAGTAGTCCATGAGGCCGACACTGCGCAGGAACGCGTAGTCGGACAGCAGTTGCCCCACAACCCTCTCCCGCTGCGCCTTGTCGAGCCAAAACAGCCGCGTCAGCTCCTTGTCCTTGTGGGTTGGCACCTTCTGCTTGTCCTCCACGGTCTTGACCATCACCACATCGTCGTTGGTGGCCACGTCGTCGTCGTGCGGGGTATCAATGAGGTAAGGATCAGGCGCGTTGGCGTCCCGGACTAGGTGTGGGAAGTACTGGAACTTGCCAGGCTTCGGCACACGTCCCTTGATGTCCCACTTCTCATTCAGTGTCGCGGCGTGACCAAACACATCGTTGAAGCACAGAACATAGCCAACCTCGCCCTTCACTTGTACCCTCAGAAGCATGTAGAAGCGCATGAGCAGGGAGTTGGGCTGCTCCACCGTGTGGGTGGCGTACGCTTTGAGGATGTCGAGCAGGACGTCAACCTCCCCCTTGGCAATCGTCTTGCACATGAACTCCATGTTCTTCGATTTCAGGAAGAGCGCCTGTGAACGCCCCTCGCCAAGCTCCATCTTGAGGCGCTCCACGGGCAGCGTCCACTCATCGGCGAACACGTCCTCCTTCACATTCTCAGCCGCGCGAATAAGGCGGAACACCTCTGGTGCGTACTCGCACACCTCCACCGTTACCTCGCCATCCCCGCTGGCACTCGGCGCCTCCACCGTGTGCTCGCGGCATTCCCTGTACACCGAGTCATCCAGCCGGGCGAGTCCGCCCTGCTCCGCGTTCGTCTCCTGGCGGTCCCTGTAGTGCTGCAACTGCGACGCGGCCGTCACACGCAGTGCGGCGGCAACCTGGATGCCCGTGAGACCGCGGCCGCTGGTGGCAGAGCCCCCTTGTCCCATCTCCCTCAACTTGCTGGTATCGTATGAGCGCAATGTAGTTGGGTCTGGCGAAAGACAGGGCACTGCTAGCAATCTAGAAGCGTTTCGAAGAGGAAGGAAGAGGAGGGAGGGGAAGAGGGGCTGTAGAGATAGTTTCGGGGGAAGGGGGGGAGGAGGGGAATAGACACTGCAGTCGTTTGCCATCCCTTGCGCAGTGACTCGCTGCGTCCTCTCACTCTCGCTCTCGCTCTCTGGGCAGACGCGTAGGCGACCAGAAGGCGATGGAGGGAAATCCGCAAAGCAGGTGAGGAGACGAGGTCCGTCCTCGCTGGCACGGTGGAAAGCGCTGGCTTCTCACTACCGTGGTGCGTCGCTTCTGCGGCTTCTGCCCGCCGCGGGTTCCTTGCAGACCCTCTTTCCTTCCCTTTTCTTTCATCCGTCGTCGACAAAGAACGCCGCCAACGTTCGATTCCCCAGCAAGAGGTTGGGCCCGCAGGGGGAATAAACCGCCGTCGGTGGTCGGATTGACCAGTTGGACACCATCACTCACGCTCTCCCCTACACAGAGCCGCGCGGGGAGAGAAGGGAAACGACGCTGGGGAGGGAGCTGTTTATAAGAGCACGCAAACAAAGAAGGGAGAAGAGAAAACGGCGAAAAACAAGCGTTGGGCAGAGGTCGGAAAGAGAGAGGAAGTAAGGAAAGAAAAAAAAGGAGGAGAGGCAGCCGGACATGAGTCCGAGAGGAGACGGACACGCCGAGCGAGACGCGAAACCGAGAGAGTATAAAGGTTGAATAGTTGAGGAAGAAGATAACCGAAGTCTTTCATGGAAACCTCGGAGAGAGATAGAGAGTATAGAAGGAAGAAAAACAAAGCGGCCATCGCTGTGGAGATGATGTCCGGCTGCCCAATCTATTTGACTTCGAGGGGGGGGGGGCTGGGAAAGGGAAGAGGGAAGGAGTGAGGGAGTGAGGGAGGTAGTAATATGCAAATGGCGCGAGGAGGCAACCCGTTGGGTGCGGCAGACACGCGAAAGAGGAGGAAACAAATGGCAAAGGAAGATGGAGAAGGGAAGGAGAAAGGGAGCGTGGGGTGAAAGCTTCCGCGATCGAGGGATGGAGGGATGGAAAGGAAAGGGGAGGAGGAAGAGGGATGAAGAGGGAATAAAAAGGAGAGAGAGAGAAGGATAGAGAGAGAGAGAGCGAGCAATGAAACAGGAGAAGCTCAGCGGGGGAAAGGGAGAAGTGAAAGAGGAGCGAGTACAGGTACAGAGTAGACGACATCTTTTCTTCACAACATATACGAATGATGGAAAGGCAGTGATTCAGGCAATTAAGGCCATCGGAGTGGCGACCGCCAGGCCGCTGTCGGTGGGAGGGGGGGAGGAGATGGAGGGGAAGGGGGGGGTTGAGGGGAGAAGAATGAAAGAAGGAAAGTGGGGAGTGAGGAGTGACGGGAAGCAGTGAGTTCAGGCTTGAACGAAGAAGAGTGTGCAGTTTCTCCCTTCCCCTTTCACCGAGGACGGCCTCGAAGGAAAGAGGAGGAATCGTGCATGCTAGCATCACGATGCATCTCTCGTCCGAAAAGCAAGGATAGCCCAGTAGGAGGGGAAGGTGGAAGGGTGGGGTAAGCATTGAGGGGGCGCGCTGTCAACAGAGAGAGGGAAGAAAAGGCCCAGAACTCGTGTGTGGGAGCTCGAACTGGGGAGTCGCGCGGGAAGGGAAAAGATGGGAGAGGGGGTCATGGAAAGGAGGAAGAGGGGGGAGGGGGGAAGGCAGACATGAAAGGACGAGGGAGAGAAGCGGAAGAAGTACAACGGTGGTGGATGTTGTGGTTGTGGTGGGTGATGAAGGTAAAGTCGAGGGAAGAGAGGGGGAGAGCAGTTTCGCGCTGTTCGGGTAGATACAGAGCTACAGAAGTGAAGGAAGGTCAAAGCGCATAGAACGGAGGAAAGAGTAGAAGGGCATGACAAAGGGGGCATTAAGGGGACATTAAGGGGAAGATAAGAGACCATGGGTAATCGATGGGTTTCGTGGTGGGGGGAGGGGGAGGGGGACGGAGTTGGTGCTCCTCTACACGATGGATGAGAGGTTGGGGGGGGGGGGGAAGGAGGCACGGGTTGACTGCGTGCAGGGAGGCAAACGGTATGGCGTGTATAGAATGCAGTGCCTTTTCTCTCTGCTGGTGTGAGAAGGGTATATCAGTCAAGCTTCGCGACAAGGGCGACAGTGTGTATAGTGATGGGCCACCAACTCGGAAATAGAAGTTGTTGTGAGTGTGTAATGAGCCGTTCCAGATGCTAACATTTCACTGCTACGATGGCTTTCAGAGAACAAGGAAGGGGGGGGGGGGGGTTGAGTATAGATTGCAGTGACGCAAGTGAGTGAGTGAGTGAGTGGTAGGGGGGAGGGTATCCGCCGCACGGAGGAGGAAACACGACAGGTGGCAGGATAGGAGAATCGATTGAACGGAGGGGTGCCAATCTACGGCGAGGGTAGGGGGGGGGAGCAGCAGGTTAGGTGAAGCACAAGAAATGAGTGGGGGGGGGGGGAGGGTGAGAAGAGAGAGTGTATAGAATCAAGCGAACACGAAGAGAAAACAGAAAACAGAAAGCAGGAGCAAGGGAGTGGCAAGGGTGGGGGCACCTGAGTTGGAGAGAACGCCGGGTCTCTTATTCCCGCGCACTATACCGCTAGCACACCGCTGAAGACAGTAGATATAAAGGAGAAGAATGGAAGAGGAGGAGGAAAGGATACAGAATGGAAACAGGAGACAATCGAAAAAGGCAGAGGTGGGGATGTGCGCAGGGCAAGGCGTTTGAGAGGTTTGTGGACAATAGGCAGGAAAGCCACTTGACCGTGTGCTCGTGGAAGCAGAAAAAGGACACCAGGAGGAGGGGGGGGGATAGAGGGAAGAGCGTGGGAGGGGGGGGGGGCACGAGTAGAAGAAACAGAAAGAGAAAGAACACAAAGAAGGAGAGATCACGTGTAAACATACCGGTGCCAGAGGCCGCACAAACAAAGCCGCGTTTCCCTCCTAACAGCTTTCGGCGTGTGAGCCGGAACACAGCGATTGGAGAAGAGGAGGAGGTAGGAGGGAACGAGTTCACTGAGAGGAGAAACACCTGATGCGTCAGGGCCACGCTCCACGAGAAAAGAAGAGCGGGAAGAATCCACACAGGTACTGAGAGAGAAGGGTTGTCGAGTGTGTGTGTAAATGTGCGGGGGGGGGGGGGGGATGAGGTGACCAGGAAAGGTTCATATGAGAGGGAAAGAGGAACTGAGAGAAACAAGCAGAGTTCTGCTGGCCGCGAGGTAGAAACCAACATGTTATTGAGGCTGATCCCTCTTCATCGATCTGAGTATACTTCTCTTTTGCTTTCCGAGCATTCGAACGTCAACGTGGCGCGGAGAAGCTGTTGTCAATATATATGTGTGTGTGCTTGTGTGTGTTAAAGGGAGAGAGGGAGGGGGGAAGAGGAAGGAAGGAAAGAGAGAGAGAGCTGGGTGTTCTCCGCACACGCTGGTGGTTGTGGATGAGGGGAGGGGGGAAGGGGGAGGGGTTTAGGCGATTTCGTTGCCATACGGGTTGTTGCGGCGGATGGGGGAGCGGCGGTTTAACTGATCTTCGTTCTTGCTGGCGGGCAGGGGAGAGCTGTGCTGATCCGCTTGGATAGACGATCCCACTGCGCGGCTCGCTTCGGGCACCGATGGAGCCGTCTTCCCACCACCTGTAGAGAGCATCTGCTGGATGGCGAGGGTGGCCGCGTTGTCCTTCTTCTGGACGGACTTGTTGGTAGCCCCTTGTGGTGCGAGGTTCGCGTCCTGGAAGCCCTCGCTACCGCTCCCCTCCCCAACAGGCGACAGACGCGGCGACGCACGCGAGGAGGCCGGGTTCTCCTCCTGCATCGGTGTGGACAGGGCAAGCGAGACAACGTGCAGAAAGCGGCAGCCGTCGCCGAGGCGGCACATCTTCTTGTTCTGGAAGTGCGCGCAGTGCTGCATCTTCATCGACGGAGTGCCTCTGGCAAGTCGGTAGGCCTCCTCGTACTGCGTGGCGCCAACAGTGCGCAGGACGTCGTCACCAGCGTAGATCTCGCCGTCGCCCTCGCCGTTGGGGTGAAACACACGCACGGCGATCTCCGCCGGGAGCCGCTCGTACCGTACCACAGCTTCGGCAGAGGCGACGTGGGTGTGGATGCATTTGAAGTGCGAGAGGTCCGCAACGGAGCTGTGCACGTGCTCGCAGTCGAAGCCCTTCTCGCAGTAGCCCGTCTGCAGGATGGTGGGGCACAAGCAGAACTTCTCCTTGAAGTTGTCGCCGCTGTCGTTGTACAGCTCCACGTACTTGTCGCTGCCTTTGGTCTGGAAGATGTACTGGCATGGAATCTCGTAGTATGTGTCCATCTCTGGCGTGTAGCAGCGGACGCTGAAGCCCTCCTCGTAAGTGTAATGCTTGCGATTCACGTGTGGCGTTAGATAGTTCCATAGGTACTGGCGAGGGACGTGTGCGTTGGTGCAGTTGCTGCCGAGGTCGCAGCGGCCATTGAGGAACTTCTCACACAGGAAGACGCCGGGGTCGTCCGTCTTGCACAAGGTGCTTTGTACACGGTTCAACTTTGTGCACATCAGCCGCCCGGTCGAGGGATCGACAAAGTGGACAGTGGTGGTGCGGTCGTAGTACGAGTTGGGCGAGCGCCGGCCGTTGGGGCTCACGCGGCCTCCCTGGCGTGGCGAGCGGCGGCGGCTGTTGCTGTTGCTGCTGTTGTTGTTGTTGTTGTTGGTGTTGCCTCCGCTGGTAGGATCACGAGAGCCGTTGTACAGGCCAGAGCCGCTGTTGCTGTTCTCGTTGATGTACGCGTTGGCACCGCGCATTGCTGACGTGTCCGTACTCGCAGCAAACATATTGCTCGTTATGTTTGATAATAGCGAGTGGTGAAGTGTGTGCGGGTTTGCCAAAGCGAGTGGAGAGTGGGGGTGGTGGTGGATACTAGCGAGTATCTTTTTTGTTATCTCTCTGGGGTACGTGTACAGATGCTTATCGTGTTTGCCTGGTCAGGTAACCAACACGTTCGAGTGATGCTTCTTGTGTGTTATGGCTTCCCTTCTGCCTGTCCCGTTTCCGCTTCCTTACGAGGAAGAGCTGAGAGGCGTGTGATGTTTGGGGATAGCGATGGATAGGAAGAAAAAACAAGATGGAGGAGGGAAAAGAAGGTGAAGAGAGTATACGAGAAACGAGATGTCAAGGGGGGGGGGAGTGCTGCTCTCGCAACGAAGGAGAAGAGGATGGAAGGGAAGAGGGGGGAAGGAGGAAGTGGGGGGGCGGGGGGACA